>VZTT01033496.1:22921-37086 GCA_013400855.1 Buphagus erythrorhynchus | reverse complement strand
AGCAAAAGCCAGTTGCGTGTCACAGTGTTGAACTCATTAACATCTCCCTGTTAGGTGCAGGAAAGGAACAGATGTGGTTATAGTTCATACCAGACACAAGAGTGACAGTCCAGGCTGTGACTTCCCACAGCACACAGGGATTTCTCTTCTTGGAGCTTCCTATCTAGTTTGTGTGGTGGAAAGCTCAAGGAGAGGAAGTCAGCTGCAGTTAGTCTCTGACTTAGTCTCTGACTCCTCAAAGAAGACAAGATTCTCAAAATCATGCTGGATAAACATGCTAGAAGAAGCGGCAGTGAGGCACATGTGCTTCACAGAAGAGCTGTGAGCCTTTTCCATTTTCACTTTCTCCATTTGTTTGTATTTGGCAGTATTTGCTCTATATCCTGAGGTCAGTCTGTTTAGGGTATTTCTTCACTAACCATATTGTCTAAGCATCTTGGAAAATTATTAATATGTTTATCCTTTTGATCCACAGTGGAGGTAAAGAAGTGCTGTTATCCCCATTTCATACATTGGGAATGGATATAGCAAGTGTGTAAGTGATACTCCAAATGTCACGTAGAAAGGTTGTGAAAAAGAACTGATGATAATTTAGCCAAGTGTCTTAATCCTTGAACTTTCTTTTCTGCTGTTAGATTGGCTCTAGATTTTAGAAGGCAAAACAAATACTATGGAAAATTTTAGTTACTTGGAGTCTTTCCTTAAAACTGGGAAAACCTTTCAGTTAACTGCCTAAATAAGAATGATGTTTTAGCCCTTCTGCAGACCATTTATTTCCTTTCAGGACAAAGATGAATTCCAGGTTATATCTGTTCAGTTGCATACTAAACACCTGCAGAAATGGTATGGTTGTAAGATGGCTTTGTGTTTGGGAATGGTGTTCCTTTAGCAGTTAAGAGGAGATAAGCAGATAGATGGGTCGCTGAACTCACATCTTGTAAATTTAGCCATTTGCAAGAATATGGTCACGTTTGCTCCTGCAATATATAGCACTTGTATCCTACCTGAAAAGTCATCAGACCTGTGTTTATGTATGTGGTCTAAGTTGTATTTTCATTTAGTTTTCCACAGTGCTTAAAAACATAGAAAAAGAAGCAATGCCTCACTGTTCAGCAGCCACTACAGAGTGAAAAGAGTTTTCACACAACTCAGCAAGTAGTTTTGTCTGATGTACTCATAAACCTGAAATTCTGATACCTTCTGCTTATTGGGCAGGGGCATTTGCCTCTCACCTGAGAGATCTGGTGCTTTCCTCTCATCTCTTCCCTATCCTCCCCTCACCTGGACAGCACACATCATTAAAGCTTTTGCCTATATCTTCTGGGGATCATCTTAAGGTAGATTGCACAGATGGGGACATAGTCCTCTGTTCCAAGTGTCCATGGAGATGCATGAGCTGCAGAGCCTTGCTCTAAACTTCAATAGTGGAAAAAAAGCTCTTGATTTTGAGTCCACCTTGCAGGTGTGAGCTTCGTTCCTGCTCCAGATCTAGTTTCTGTTCTGAGTGTTAGGGCGGGTGCTGGCCTGAGCCTGTTGAAATAACTGAGGTTTAGCAATACCAAATCCATCTCCTCTGGCCTCGGGCTGGGAGGCTGAAATGCACTGGCAGGTAAGCCCATCAGGGTGCAAAGAAGCCTCCATAGCATCAATCCTCCGATGTGAGCAGAGACAGTGTCAGCAGCAGCCCTGGGGGCTGGTGTCTGAGTGGGGTGGGGGAAACTGAGCCGTTTTCTGACTCATGGTGTGCTGGTGGGCACTTCTGCCAATCTCCCTTGGACAAGTCTTTGCTAGTCCTGTTAGCACTTGCTCTGGAAAAGAAATTTTTTTCCTGCACTTCTTTAGACGGGAAGCTGGCAAAGAAAACCCAGCAGCGTTTCTCCTCCATAAATGCTGCAGAGATCCAGGGGAGATGTCAGGGTGCAGGGGAGGGAAAGAAGCAGCCTCCTGCCTGCCCCACAGGGGGATGAGTTCCAAGCTCTTTCTCATCAGACCTAGGCAGGATGGTGCTGGTAAAGTACAGTGCTGCTCCTTGAAGCATTAAAACCCAGCTCCTCACAGTGGAGTTTCCTGTCAGAAACTTAGCCACAAAAACTCCATGGAGTCTCTCTGCACAGTTGTAGCTTTCCATTAGGTTTTGCCCCAAAGAACATGATTTGGCCCATCAGCACTGTCTGGAAACTGAGATTTCTAGTGACTCCACAATCCAGCCCTTGTCAGTCACGCCACTTGGGTCTATACATGGGGCTCTTTGTGATAAACCTCACTGGAATTTGGAAAACATTCAGCAAATTTGACCTCTACTTTGTCTTACAAATATCAGTGTCAAGCAGCATCATGCATACTTTATCACTCCAAAATGGGGGAAAGGAGATGGAATTAGTGCAGTCAGCTCTGATTTTCCAAAACAATATCTTCTGAATTAAAAAAGCTTTTTGCTTCTCAAAAAGAAAATACAAAGCCCTCTTTTTGCCCTGGGATCAGGGTTTCTTCTCAAACTTACTCTAAATCCTTATGAACATGCACTGGTCAACCCAAAGGAGCCTAAAGCATTTTCCTCTCATAGGTAGAGCACTGCAGCAGCCTGCTCCAGCAAGGAAGGAGAGATGAGACCCAGCCCATTTCTGTGTTTTCACCACAGGAAAGGGAACAGAGGTGTTGGAAAAACCTTGGCCAAGAACAGCTCTGACCAAAGTTAAGAGCTTCTTACTTCTCTACAAAATAGAAAAGTGCAGAATAGATAGCAAAGCTTACTGGGGCAATCCTGGGAAAACACATCTAGCTGTAGGTCAGCATCTTTTCCAAAAGCTGCTGCTCTTGCTAAGATAAGGAAGATCAGACCCTTTCTTCCTTAAACAGAGGGATGCGGTCGCGCAGTGCCCCCTCGCTGGCCCCCTGGCAGGGCTGCCCAGGCCGTGGGGCTGTGCCAGTGCTGTGGCAGCGGCAGATGAGGATGCCTTGGGAGCCCTGCGCAGCTGGGGCCCCGCCTGCTGCCGAATCGCTGTGTGGCCCAGCCTAATTGCTTAAAGCTTTCCTTTTCCCCTCACCGCGAATGCTGGAGCGTAGTATTTATCTACTCTGCAAAACTTTTATGAGAACTGGTACGGATTTGTAGAATTCCTGAATAACAGGGATCACAATAGCTGCGGCGGAGCCAGACTATGCGAACCCAAACGCCTGCGCTGCTGGCCTTATTTACACACAGTCTCTGCAGGGAGGAGTTGTGCTCCCCTGCCTCCCACCAGTGTCTGCACAAAGTGCCCCAGACCCCTCACAGTCCAGCTGAGGTGCATCTGTTCAGTGCCTGCAGTGCTCTGCCCCCCACCTCCCTCCTCTTTCAGTCCCAGGCTCAGCAAAGAGTGTGGGCACCATTGGAAGACAGCTGGATGTAGCTCTTTAAACCACTTCGGGACTTTGCACTAGTTTGTCTTCCTCCGGAAATAAAAAAGAGGTCCTGAGAACTTCCCTGGGAAGTTTTGCATGGGAAAAACTTCCTTGCTTTCCTACCAAATAGTGAGCTAAGAAAAGTAATTTGAAACAGGACAGGTAACCCTACCATTTTCAAAATAGCCCTTCAGGTTTTGGCCGGCCCTTATGTACTGTGAAGCCAGCAGTGACATGTCATATCCTTGAAGACTGCTTTTACTGGCAATATTTAAGATAAAATTGTGATAGCAGTTACAAATAGTAATGATAAGAAAGTTGTGTTTACCTCATAGTGATGTTCAATTGAAACAGTAGATTCTGGAAAAAAGGTGCTTTGCATGCAGAGGAAGCCTTATGCAGGAAGGGGATGAGTGCAGGTTAAACTGTGGGAGCCTCTTGCTGAGGAGGACTGCAGTGCTCAGTGCCTGGGAATAGCCAGCTTTCCCCTTCTTCCTTCCTCTCCAGTGCATGCCAGTCATTTCAGTTTAGATGAAACAGAAAAAATTACCAAGCAAAACCAAACCTAAGTATCCATTGTTTTTTCCAGCCTGTCTGTCCAAAAGTAGTTTGCTTTAGTCCAGTGAGTCAAAAGGTATTAGTCCCTTACTCATCATTCCCGTTTGCACTGCTCAAGGGGAGATCTGGCAGAGAAATGGTGTGGACAAGCCCAGAACCATTCACGAGTACTTGGTAGCTCCTTCTTGGGAAGCACTGCTTCAGCTCTAGGGACTGCAGGCTTGGAGACTGTGTAAATGGTGATTTTGTTCAGGGCTGGTGGAGCCTGCCTGAAAGTGCCACCATAGAGGGGATCACAATATGAAACAACCAAGGGGAGCAAAACCAAGCTGGTACACACAGCAATGGCAAGGTGCCACCATAGCACTGCAGTGACACAGTCAGCATGTGTTTGGTGTGTGCACTGTATGCGCACAGCTTCAAAACACTGTGGCCCTCTGGAACTATGCAGGGGGGTTAGAACAAAAGAGAGAAGGGTTGTGCTTCTGGAAGATTTAAGAGATGTTAGAAACCAGAGCAGAGAAACCAAAACAGAGGTGATGAACAGGGTGGAGTGTAAGGAGCAGAACCCTGTACAAGAGGGGTTGAAGAAAGCTACTCCTGGTACAGGTGTTAGGCATTCTCCATGCAGCTTGATATCCATAAGGGAGCTGGCAAAAAGGCCAGTCACAGCCTCTCTGGCTCCACTTTCCCTGCCCCTGATGGAGAGGCCACACTTCGTGAAAAGCCCACACCTGATAAAAGACAGAAATGGGGGAAAGATTCAACCTGTGCCCAGATGGATCCAGGTGAAACTGCTTAATAACCCTGCCAGGCACTGGCTTTCAGGTGCTGGAGCCAGTCTGAGGGGAAATGAGCAGAGATGGAATTTGTTCATCCTCTTTCATTGTGGTCATCAAAGGTCAGTGTAAATTAACTAATGCTGTACATTTTTAAAATTAAGCAAAGCTGCCTATAATACTGTTTCAAGCTTTATTCTAGTAAGCTACCAATATCAGCTCTGTTTAAAGGTTTTCTTCACCTCTCAATCTCAACTTTGTGCCCTCTGTTTCTCAACAAAAAGTACTAGAGTCAAGGGAGGCTCTGGGCTGAGTCGCCTTTGTCAGAGGAAGGGTTTCTCCTCCTGCTGCTTTGGTCCCTTGTTCCCATATCTCGTGGGTCTCTGCATTTCCAATGCAGAGCCTGTGCTCCGCAAAAATGCACCGCAAGCTCTCAAAGAATGCATCTGTTTATATTACCTCCCCTGGCCCAACATCCTGTTTTGGGAAAAACAGCTTTTATAATGAGAAGCAGGGGGAAGCGAACAAACGATTCCCCATGCAAGGGGTGAAGGTCTTCCTTTCCCCCAGCGCTTTTGGGGCGGACTGTGTTCTTTGCCCGCAACTCCTGCCTTGGAGGGAAGAGCCGATGTCCCCAGCCGGGCTCTGCGGGCAGAGAGGCGGTGCCCAGTGCCCCCTGAGGCACAGCCGGCGGGGCGAAGCTGCCGGGGCGATGCGGGCTCCAAGGCTCGGCCCCTGCCCGGAGCCGGGCGGGCACTAGAGGGAGCCGCGGCCGCGNGGAATCGCCGCCGGCGCCCGCTCCCGAGCAGCGGCTGCGGGGCCGTCCAGAGAGCCGGCACGGAGCCGGGCAGCCGAACCAGCGATCCCGGCTGGCAGCGAGCACTGGGGCACCGAGGAATGCCGGAGATTCCGGGCGGGAGGTGGTGTGTGGGATGTGGCGGGATATTAGAAGATGAAAACCGGGGAGTGGCCACGTCTCGAGATCTGGGCAAAGGCCAGGCGCGCTGGAGGGAAGAGGGAGGAAGCGTATTGCTGAGTACTGAAATAATAATACACAGCTTGCTTTCAAAAGCCAACCAAAGGAGCTGAGGCTGTGAAAAGTCGTTTTCAAGCTAGGGCTGTAACAACCTTTTATGAACAAACATCAAACCTGCAAAACCGTATTCCCATTGACTTTTGGCAGCAGGAAGAACAAATTAAACTTCCACACAGATGGTACCTTTCTTCTGGTGACATCAAAGCCCAAAAAAGGTGAATAGCCTAAACCTTATCACCCTCTGAGAGATCATTCACTATCATAATCCCAGCTTTGCTGGGCACATTTAGAAGCACATGGCATACCCAGTCTTCACTTCAGAAGTGGGAACCTGGTTCTCTTCCTTCACTGGAGGCAGGAGCCTTACCCCATATTTTCCCCCTTTCCCATTACCTCTCCTCCAGCAGCACCTCAAGGGGTATGTGCACTTTTCTTTAGGTAAACTCGCCTGTGGTTCCTTGTTTGCTATTTTCGTCCAGACAGAACATAGATCCAGGGACATGGGCACAGAGAGAGATTAGGTGGTTTAAATCTTATGCCTCGGGCCCCTCTCCAAGGAAAAGCTGTTGCTAACTTACAGCTGTCTCGTGCTCTCTGTGGAATGAGAGGGAAGTCCATTCAGTCCAGTGAAAATAAACCCACCATCATAGCTGGCATTCTCGTTGGTAGTCTCAGTGCAGAGGCCAAGGATTTGAGGGTTGTGACACATGAGGCAGCTCACTCCTAAAGAGCTTGATCTGGGTTGAAACGTGTCATCAGAAAAGTATGAGGAGCCTTGTGCTCCCGCTGTCAATACAGTACTTGCCCTCTTCACACGGACTGGCTTTCCTTTTCTGTCCTGCCAGTCTGGCACACAGCATGGGTACCCTTTACTGTACATTCACTTTAAAGGAGAAGGACACACAATTTCCTCTCACTAGGCTGCAGGACTCAACCATCAATCCCGTAGCTACTATTTTGCCTTCACCATCTGTCATTCTCTCCTGAATAAAAGGTGGTGTCCTATCTCTCTGCTACCTGGCAGACACCCCATCATCTCCTCTGCCTGTTAACCCTCCTCTCTTGTTCCCCAGCTCCTCCTGGGCATGAGGCTGGGTGCCTAGGAGCAGTTCTAGAAGCATGGCAGCAGGTACAGTGTAGCTGTGTACGTGCTCTGCCATTGTCAGCCTTTCCCTCCAAGTGAGGATCAAGAGTGAGTCCAGGGCTGTGCAAGAGGCTATCAAGGGCAAGAAGTGTTGACTATAACAAGGTTTTTATCATATGATATGAGAAAGCTGAAGCTTTCATCATAGAGACCTGGAGATTTTCTCTTTGCTCTTTTATCAGCAGGTTTGAGAGTTTATACAGGCTTCTCACAGAGGTTGAAATCTCTGTTGAAGTGGGTTTCATAATCTTCCTGACTTAATTCATTTAATATGCTAAACATAAGTGTAGCATGCAGCAGACAGGCCAGAACAGCTCTGTGAGGCAGGAAGGTGCAGCAAGTGAGAAGGACAGATGCAAAGAAGAGATACACTACCAGAAGAAACTGAAATGCAAAGCAAAGCCATCTAGAAGAGTTGTCATCCATCAAAACTGACTTGTGACTGTATATCACCACTGTAATAGTTTCACATTTCACAAACTCTTTCCTCATGGAGCCTAATCCAATGGCCACTCCCTCTGTGGGTCAAATTAAGGAAGTCAATCATCCTGGAGATGACCTGTGAGCTTTTCAAATGAAAAAGCAATTTTTAAAAAATGGGTTAAAAAAATATTCAGTATTAGCTCTCCTAGCTTTCCCAGGCAATTTTGGATGGCCTGGTTTGGTCTCCTCCCCCTGCATTCACTGCTGTAGGTCTTTTCTTGGTACAGCTTCCACATACTCACCACGAGCCCTCCTCATAGCTGACTGTGCTATGTGCTCATTTTCCAACTAAAAAAAACCTGGAAAAATGTAAGCAAGGGGTGCTCCAGCAAGGCCATGTGGACAGATCTGCAGCCTCTCCAGTGCCTAGCTCCTGCACACCTTCCTCTGAAGGCTGTGGAAAGGGTTTTAAATTATATGGTGCTGAGAGAAGGGGAAGCCTGCAGATGGTTTTTGTTCTGGGGTGAGAAAGTTGAAAGAATAAAAGAATTAGAGGCAGTTCTTTCACAAAGGTGATTAGTGCAAAGGAATGTCAGATTCGGCGAAGAAAGTTTCCTTATCGGGCTGCAGATTTATTAAATGCATTCCAGGCTTGCATTGCTTCATTCAAGTTTAAGAGAGCAGTAATACTTAATATGCCCTTTAGCAATTTAATACTCTCTAGTACAAATCACTGGAAAATTTAAAATAGAAAAATATGTCCAGGCTTAACTGTAAGAAGAAGGGGAACGCTGTACAAAAACAGAGGAGAAGGAATGCATGGATAAGGCTGAATATTACTGAGTATCTTACCACATGTATTATTCTGCTGAGTTACTAGTACGTGCACTCTCAGCTGTAGGCTAAAGGAGGGACTTGCAGAAATAACTTCCAGAACAACAATTTTCAGCATCAGGACTCAAGGCTGGCATCATATCATGCCCAGAAATTACTCCTCAGGAAACACATTTTGTACAACTTTTTTTTTTGCATTTGGGAAGAACAAATGTGGGTTTCTTCTATAAGGAAATTGAAATCAGTTGTTGGTGCTGCTTATAACAGAGAGGAAATACTGCTGTCAGACATCACACAGTTGCTTTCACAATAGAGGGGGATGTAAACATTGAATTGGCACATCACTGAGACATTAAAGGCAGTCTTTGTTGGACACGGAGAGAGGACAAGACCATAAAATGCCTCACTGCTGCATAATTACGTGTGAATATAAACACATCCATATAAACATGTTTCTGCATAAGTACTTTTGGTCTAATATCCTGTCTGAGAAAGTTCCTTTAAGGCTCCACGTGCCCAAGGTGAACAGGGATCTGTCCCAGTTTGGACAAGAGGATGTTATTTAATATTGGCTGTGCATGTGGGAAAGAAGGGAAGGGCTTTCTTTTGTGGTAGTCGATTAGGCTGCTTGGCTTTTGTGTTAGTTTTGAAGAAGCAAAGGTTCCTAAAGCAGCCCTCCCAATTAATTACAATATACAAGCATACTCCTGAGTATCTAACTGCCCTGCAGAGGGTTGGACAGAAGATGCAATGGTGCCTACTGCATCCTACAAGATGTTCCCAGGACAGAATCAGAGTGCAGGAAAGAAAAAATTGCATATGTCACAAGTACATCCATCTTCATCTAGGAGAGCAACTGATACAACTCTGGAAACTGGCCACTTCTAATGGCACTGAGTCACTCTGTCAGTCTATGTGCTGCTGCTGACCCAGACTGACTGTCAGTAGCCAGCATGAGTCAATATACACAGAGATCACAGAGCCTTGCAGAGGCTGGGAAGAGCCATTGCACCCTGGGGACAAACTTCCTCAGATCATAAAGGACAGCAGAGTTAAAGATCCACCAAAACTAATGATTTGAGTTAAGCAGCAGCTGGGACCAGAATCTCCCCTCTCCTGCCAGGCCCTGAGCCATTTTTAACAATTACCATTGCTTTCTACTGGCAAGCTCAGACAAACTCTTTCCATACTATTTAAGGGCTGCAGGACTGGAAGTGACCTCCTGAATCACTGATCCCAGTCCCTTCCAATTGGAGGCAACCACCTCATGTGAGCCTAGTCAGAAATGTCTCAAAGAGAGCAGGGTGGTGGGATGTGTGGTGATTTCATCCTTCCAAATTCCAGAGGCAACACCCAAGCTGTAGCAGTGACTGTCTCTTGCTCAGACATTTTGGCAAATATGATTGCCTGATAGCAAAAGGAATTTGTGCTGAAAGGTGTTTTGGTTTGTTTGTAGTGTTCCTGACATGACAGTGGAAATTCTGTAGTGAGGTGGGGTCTGGGTAAAGCAGCCACTCCTCTCACTCACTATGCAGCAATGGCACTGAGTGCTAAAAGCAGCTCACCAGCATCCAAGACCTCAGAGTCCTATTGAAGTAGAAGACAATACACTAAATTTACCAGAAGGATCAAGTGTGGGGCCTACACTCATTTATATTAGTAAACAAATGTGTTAGCAATATCTGTCTTTGAAAGGCATGTATTTCATGGCCTCTGGGATAAATGGAGCAGGGGAAAAGGGTTTTGGTTCTCCTCTTCCATTAGCTTCTATCTCCAGCTTCTCTATGTTGGAGCCTGTCTCCAGGCCTGCAGGAATGACAGAAGGGAGGACCTGTCTCTGCAGGGTGCAAGGATTTATTTTTTTCCTTTCTTGTCATCTAATCCATTTAGAAGGGGTGGCCCCTGGGATCAGCTCTCCTGTTTGCTGGGGAGGAGCACACCCCACAATGCCCTTCTGCTGCCACCTTCCTCTGCCAGTCCTTCGGAGGCCATGAGCTAGGGAGAAGCATGGAAATAGCACCATATGCCTGAGGTGGGGATAGGGGACCACAAGAAAGAGAGAGGCAAGTGGGATTGTTTGGATTTTGAAGGTAGGATAGAGAAACAACTGTTACAAGAGGTGCAGGGCTGTCACAACAGCCTCTCTATAGACCTTAGAGGGAGCTGGGGACCTGGGTCACCTGGATGCTGCTTAAAAAGTGGTCTTGGACATAGGCAATATAACACAGAGTCTTGAGTATGGGTTGGAAATGCAAGGGGAAATAGAATGGAAAGAACTGTGGAAAGAAGGTACAGATGCATGCAGCAGCAGAAAGTCAAAGCTACCAGCAAGTGTCAGGTTCACCTAGGCAGGGCAAGACCAAACAGAATCTTCCACCATGGCACAGCAGAAACAAGCAGAAGGAATTCAGGACTCCTACAGAAACCATCCTTTTGTGCTGGTATCTAAAAATGCTGCCAAAATACAATGGCAAACAGATTTGAGTTAAAGGACAAAGGCTCCTTAAATATCACATAGCATTTTAACTTGCTTCAAAATGCAGGAATGAAATTGGGTTTCATGTCACCACTGAATTGTGACAAGCTGCCAACAAAACCTTCTTTGGAGAAGCTGGCATCGTCTCCGTAGTTGATATCCAACAGCTACAAGGTGAGGGTAACAAGCAAAAGACGTTCTTTTGTCAAGACCAGGAAAGGGGAATCACATAGCTCAGATCTACTGAGGCAGATGATCTGAATAGCTATGGAGGTTTTTTTAAGTCTCAACAAGTACCTAACAGAAGAACATATTAAAGCTGCTTTACCAGGAAGAAGGAGGCAAATTACTTACTTGCTTGCATTGCATTGATCTCATTCATGTAGCATTTATAAGATGATAATATCGCTGTAGCTCAAGTACAGGTTGTTTCATTTAAATTTAAAAGTAACACTCTTGTGAGTCCTGCTATTTAAGGTCACTATAAATTAATGTAAGCTAGGAGCCAAGATTTGGAATTTGGTTTGAGAAAAATAAGTAGTGTTGACTCTTGCAGGAAAACTGTGCTGTCCTGCACCTCAGGAGTCAGTCATTCACAGCTGGTGGTACATAATTGATCAACACATTCCCAAGCAGGTAGAGCTGTCGTTCACTGTGAGGAGCTGCAGTGGTCAGAGGTTTGGCTGTGCTTCATGCGTTGGAGTGCACCCGTGGGCAGCAAGCTTGTTGAGAACTTCCCTCTCTCTTCATAAGATGCTGGCATCCCCCTGGATGTTAAGGTCAGAGAGAACTATTCAAGCCACCAAAAAGTACAAAGAAAAGTTCATCTCTTTCTACTGGAGATTTATCTGGTTATTTCTACTTTTGGTTGTGTGAAATTTCTTGGCAAAGTTTAGCTTTCAGGGAGGATATTGTAGAATAGAGTTTGTGCTACTTAAGCATTGTGTAAAGAGATATTAAAGAGACATAAATAGAAATGACAGGTATTGGTAGCATCAGTCAATTGCATGTGGTTTTTCCATAAAGTCCTTTCCTTATGAAAATTACTGCTAGGAAAATATGAAGATTTCTGCACCCAGTCTGGAAACATGGAGCTCACTGAGCAGGACCTGAGGAAGAGATCTCAGCTGAAAATGATGCAGCAGGCTGGCAGTTCCCATTGTGCCTTCAGCCCCCTGCTATCCCTGGTGTAGCAGTAGTGGAGCAGCCTTGTCTCTCACCTGACCACTTCTCCATCTGCTGCTTCTTTCACAGGGTGCTTCCAGAAGAAGAAGGGTAAAATTCTGGCCTCACTGAAGCAATCCCACAACCCTCCCTTCAGAAAAGGCTCTTTCCTACCTTGTTAGATGGAAGAGACAAAGTCCTTTCTTGCACCAAGCTGCACATTCCAGGTAATTCAGGAGCCAGAATATCAGCTCCTGCTGATCTTCCTTATGTTGCCATGTTTTCTTCCAAAAGACATCAAGAACAATTTGATGTGTGCCCAGCTGGGATGTTGGTGCCTAGTAGTAGAACTTTCATCCCTGCCTGGGAAACTCTGGTCAGGTGGTGGCACTTCACCAGTCTGTGGAAAGCCCATCCAAGGTAAAGGTGGATCGAGGGAGTCCAGTCTCCATGGAGGTGGAGAGAGAAGACCGTCCAAATACTTACCAGAGAATTCTTCACTGCTGTGAGGAAAATATTGAGCCTATACCTCCAAGAAAGTACAGGCAGTCCAGACAGATCTTCACTGTCACAATGGAGCTATTACAGCTGTATAAAAAGGTTCCGTTATTCAAACCAGAGACTGACTGAGCTTGCCCCCACTAAGAACACTATCAGAGATATCAGAAGGTGACCATGGACTGACTGCCCATTTCCTGGTGAAAAACTTCATTTATTGCAGTATTTTAAATGTGAAATCTTAAGATAATGACTCAAGGATTGCTCAAGAGGACAGGATGCAACCTTTCTGAAAAGCCTCTTTCTGCACTTTGCCTGGTAAGACAGCTAATAAACATCTTGTCGAGTGGGGCTCTGGTGCACATTGCCAAAATTCAATTTGTGCATTTGTTCTTCTGAGGCAAAGAGGTTGAGTAATGAAAACCAAATTGCCACTGTCAGCTAGGTAAATCCATTTAATAATCTGCATCCTGGAATAGAGTTCTCATACCTGCATTCCTCCTAGGTACATTGAACTGAGGCATTCCAAATATCCACTGAGCTAATACTGTGGGGTTTGGAGGTCAGCAGTGGTTAAAACATAAGTGCACAGAGGCTAGTTTGCAGAACAAGCTGTTTGACTGGAGAAAATGAGGTATAAAACAGCACCTTTTCCTGGGGCATGAAAGTGAGAATAACTCAAACTCATTAAAAGACAGGCCGTTCTGTTAGGGGTAGGGGTTTCAGTGGACAGGGCTCAGCAGTGTGCCCTGATCTTTCAAGCACAGAGTATCTACGATTTACAGCAGCATAAAAGAGATCTTCATCTACTGGTTGCACTGTGCACCTCACAGTGGAAGCAGAGGTACCGCTATACAACTGGGAAATAAATAGCCAACAACAGGGTAACAGATCTTGAACAGTTGGTCAGCCACAATTAAGAATTTCAGGGAGTTTTTTATGAGCCTAAGAAAGGGTTCTTCTTCAATTTAGTATTTTGTATGGAAACTAATTCTGTTTTATTAGCAGTGTGTGGATGGATACATGCACATCTGCATGCATGAATGTGCCTAGTGAGCATAAAGGCTTGACCTGCACAGTCCATATTTTGAGGTTGCTTTGGGTTAGACTGCATATCCTATTTGGATATCAGATGCTGCACCCACAACTTTGTCTCTAGAATCACAAAAGCTTTCCATTCAGGTGCTACATGTCAGTACTTCTCCGTGAGAGCTCAGCCAAAAGTTCCAGCTCACACTGACAACTCATCAGTGGCTGTGAATGCCAAGAAGATGAAGGCTCTATTGGCATCCACTTCCACTGATCTGCACCCTTGGTTTTTTTTTGCTGATATGGACCAGACCTTGTCCCTCACAGCAGGGTCAGCCCTATGCTTTCTTGTGCTAAAATAGTGAGAGAAAGAATATCTGCAACAGACAGACTAAGGGGAATCAATACAGGCAGGTAGAGCAGTGAGTCTTTCTACAGGAAGGAGGCATTTCTATGGGTCATCCTCAAAAACCACAGGAAAGATATCACAGCTGGATCAAATGGATGTCTTGGTCAGAGAATCAATGACAACCTTTAGCCTATGAGTTTAACAACTCAGCTGATACGAGGTACTATGAGAGGTATTCATCAGCTTTATCTAGTTCAGAGTTAACAGTCTAAAACCCTCTATGTCCAGGTGTGTATATTTCCACTCCAGGTTCCCTTGAAGAGCACAGCAGCAAGGAAAGGGCCATGCTACTGATCAAATGAGTAACAGAGCATTTGACCTGTAATATAGATGCTGATATAGAGATGCTGGTTCCTGGAAGCTCTCTCTCTGTTCTGTAAATTAGTTTTGAACACAAGAGGTTTGGCAAGTGACCCAGAAGTGGCACGGAAAGT
>VZTT01033495.1:5043-17693 GCA_013400855.1 Buphagus erythrorhynchus | reverse complement strand
TACCACTGAGATTAATGGGTTAAAGGTGAGTCTTTAGTTAAGACTGCCAGTTATAAACTATTTGTATAAGTGCCCATGAATAAAGCCGTTAAAAAGTAGGATATTCCAAGGAAACTGAACAGATTCTGGGATCAGTATTAGTGTATATATATGGATTATATTTTTGTCACTTGCCTTAGGATTCATCTAATGAATTCATGCATCTGATGGCTCACACAATTATAAACTAAAAAACACCTGTAGAAAAACAAAATTCTCAGTGAATGATTGATCCCTTCTCAGCAACATTATTATTTCTATGTGTTGCAACACCAACCATTACAACCTGACAAACTAGTACACATATTTTTTATTCTCTTTAATGCCCNNNNACTTTTTCACAGTTTTTATCCAGAAATCAATTTCAGACTAAAATTTTCAATTAAATAATTTATTTGTCTTGCTATGAGAACACTTTATGATGTTGCTTAAAAGCCAGCTGGTTTTCTACTCTCAGTTTCTAGCATCTGCTAGAGTTCTTGGCATAAAGATGAATTTTACTTCAGACATCAAATTTCTGAAGTATTCTTTCTAATATTCTAATTTTGTACTCAGTATATACTCTTCTGTCTGTAAGGACTATGCATCTATAGTTCCTTTCAAAAAGCTATAGTATTAAGTGTTTTTTGTCTGATTTTTGCACAGTTAGATGTTGAGTTAGTTATGACCAGTGATGCTAAGTGCTGCTTTCTAGTAAAATTGGCCCTTGTGTGACAAACATCATTTTCACAAAATACATTTTCCCAAGGTAACCAGTAAACTTTCGTCTAAATTTTAGGTTAGGCCTTGGGGGAACAAAGTAGCACAGACATGTTTTTCATTGAAATAAAACTTTTTTTGCTGCACATAAATTTAAGTCCATTGTCATTTAACATTCTCAGAAAGAACTGACTCAATTTTAGCCACATTTCTCTTATTGACACTAATGGGAATTGTACAACTAGTAAAGTTTACAACCCATTAAATATCCAGAGGAAAACATAAAACACTTCTGCTTCCTACTGCTGTACCCTAATTCAGTAAAATTTGCTGAACTTTTGCTATGTTGATGCCAGTGGGAGTGGTGTCAGAGGGAATGAATTTTACTCAGCATGTCAGTTACCTTTATGGAAACATTTACTACCGTTTTGGTGAGTTGTTTAGTTCCTCAGAAAGGAGCAAATGGAACCTATGGACTTTTGGAGCAGCTGCACCATGAGCTAACCCAGCTGTGTGGAGGCAAACTGAGCCTTGTTTCTTTGGCAAGAAAAGGCTCAGCATGGACATGTGCGTCGTACTGACGGAAGGGGCGGTGAGGCCACGGCACGGTGCAAGCAGAGAGGAAAACAACAATTTCTTCTTAAATAAATTTGAAGTCAACCTAAATCACTCCAAACCTCAGAAGAAGATACATTTTGGAGGAAAAAAATGTATGTATTTGTGAAATGAAGATGATTGTCATATAAGATACATTTTAAAATGCACGTATTATCAGTTTAAACGGAAAAATATTTTTTTTATCACCTTTTCTCCTTGTCAAAAGACNCACATGACTAACAAATAACCAGTGAAATTCAAAGGTTAGAGATTAGATGGATCTCAAATGGAATTTTTTAATCTAAGGAAAAAAAATACTGTGAATTTCACACAGTGTTATTTTGATTATCCTGGAGTACATTTGATGTTGATTAATTTTGGATTGATTTGAAATAGAAAGCAAGAGCTGCAAATGCTGGAATAGTTCAGCAGCTTTCTCAGTCTATAAACTAGAGTAGCAGATAATTTATTAACCAATTTAGGCAGGGGCTATTTAATGAATTATTGGGATATTCTTACTTTTTTTCTGCAAGTGAGAGTTTTTCTCTGTTTGGACAGCATTAATTTCTACTTTTTTCCTTCCATGATATTTTCCTTCTAGGTCAAAAATAAAATTTAGGTGAAGCAGGTAGGAGAAGTGAACCTTGGAAGTGTTTAGAAATATAATCCAGAGATGTTTCAGTTGCAGATTAGGAATAAATTTAAAATATTTTCTTCTGTAATATCATGCTCAAGGTGAGGAAACTGTCTTTTAATATAAAGTCATATTTTGATAGATTTTGTCCTAGAGGAAACCTGAGATTGCATTGGTTGTGTGCTAGGTCACAATACTGGATGCATATTCTGCCTTTCATAGCACTGCCAGAGTAATAAAGGTGAAAAAAACCCAATAAATATTTCTGTTGCAGGCAAGTTTATTGACTTTGTTTTTGAATCAGCCTGGTGATCCATGGAAAATATACATGCTTTAGCATTCACATTCTCCATTGGAGCTACAGTGAAATGTCAGCTGGAGAAAACTTTGCAATAATACCACATCTTAAAAATAAATACCAGAAGCTTCTCTTTTTTTTATTGCTTCCAGTATTTTCTCCAAAGTAGAGATTTAAGTGAGCCATTTGCCACTACAGGGCTAGGTCTAGATTGGTACCAAGCAGTGGCAGCTCCCTCACCTGCATGTCCCTCTGCCAGTTCAAGGGCATGAGCACAGAGAGCCCAGGCCCAGGTCAGGTGTTTTTTGACTCTTTGTCCCACACCCAAAAAAGAGCAAAGGGTTGAGATACCTTACCACTTACAATCATCAGACATGGGGCCTGTAGTAAGGCAGATCAAAGAGGGAAAATTATTCTGCTTTTGGTTAAGGACTTCTCTGTGAAAAAAAAAAATAATAGAAAAGTAAAGCACAACTTATGTTGTGGACTGCCCTTGCCTATATGGCTGTATGCCTATCCTCTGACATAGAAAGACAATACTGATGTCACTAAGTGAAAATTTTAATGCAGAAAGGTTTTTAAAATTTTGTCCTCCTCTCTACATAAGACACCTGCAAGACTCAGCACTGCAGAAAACTGTAAATGTTCAAACATCTATCAGATTCTGTACAAATGCAGAAATTTTCTGTCTGTATAGAACCTTTAACAGTTATGTAGACACCAGACAAGGCTGAGAGTAGTATAAATTGTTGTCTTTTGCTAGGTTCTTATTTCTTAGGACAGAAAGAAATTGTATATTGCAATACGGTATGTGTATTTCAAATCCATTCTGTTTCCATAACAGGCACACTATAATAGATCAAATGTGTTTTTCATTTACTCCAGATGAATTCAATGTAGTTACCTAATATTCAGTATCTAAATAACAATACCTGAATTTTAAAGCCTGTTTTGCATTATGGGCTAATTTGAATTATTCAAGAATACTCAAGTAGTATAAAATCATATTGCAAAATTTGTGTTCTTGAAGTCTTTCTAAAAGTTAAATATGCACACACATCCCTATGACTCCTTCATTTACCCATGCTTTCCTGTAAAAAAATATATATGCACAGTTACAGTGTGTGAATTATGTCTAACTACAGGTACGCTGGCAATAAAGATACACACAAATACAACATACTACCTACCTATTTATATACTACCTATTTATGTATTTCTCTAATCCATATTTTTATTTTGTACATGTATATTAATGAGCATGTATGCATAATCAGAAAGAAGTTATCAATCTGTAAAACCACATGCACATAAACATTGTCTAACAGTAAGAAGACCTTTGTAATTTTAAGGAAAGTGCCTAAAGGAATTTCCTAAGCAATTTGGACTGCCTCATTTGCATTTATCTAGAACTGACAGGCTGGGATTACCATCTAGGCTTGGCGTTAAAGTGTAAATAAATATAGCCTTAGCTTATAATTTAGATCATTCTGAATCTCTTAAAAGTCAAATTTTTCTGTAGTCAAGGCTCATATCTTAAAATGATTTATACAAGTACATACATATTGCTTTAAAAGATGAAATAAAAATAATATAAGTTTTATGTTTTTCTTTGTTTACTAATATTATGGTTCTTGAAGACATATCCGGGCATTTGTTTATACTTACCTTTCTATCCTTCCACTTGAGTTTATAGTTGAAAATTTCCAAACATTA
Organism: Buphagus erythrorhynchus; assembly: GCA_013400855.1. Classification (NCBI taxonomy): domain Eukaryota; kingdom Metazoa; phylum Chordata; class Aves; order Passeriformes; family Sturnidae; genus Buphagus; species Buphagus erythrorhynchus. The sequence continues at coordinate 13,710 of VZTT01033495.1, read as the reverse complement.
AGAACTCCCAGGAGAATGAGTTCATCTGAAGAAACAAGGCCCATTCTGGAAATAATGCGAACTATAATCACTCCTTCCCCACACAGGAGCAAATTCAGAAATTTTGACTACAACTCAGTGACAATTCGTGGTGCCAAGGTCATACACTATTTCACAGAGGAATCACAGTTATTGAAGCAGCAGCTCCCTGTCACTAAGTTGGTTTGGCTATTGGGAGTAACATTAGAAACTGAACTCTTTCCTGAAAATGCCTGTGCTTAGCAACTAACTCTATTAAACTCTGCATGGCCTGCATTTTCCACATGCCTTTCATATTTTTCTCTTTCAATATGTTCTGCAGCTGAGAAAAGTCTCATCTGCTCAGCCCACAGCTACAAGCTACTAGTCTGGAACCAAGATCAAATCTAAAAAATGTCAAATATAATGAAAAAGAGCAGAGGATGAGACTGGATAGGTTAGTGGAATGGAAATGGTTTATGAAGTCTCTCACCTCTAACTTACTGCTCTGAATCTTCTCCTGTCAATAGTTACTGGAACTTTGGAGTATTTCACAACTGTTCAGTGACCTATGCTAAAGAAGTTGTTAGTCTCGGCTGAGCTCCTTGTGACTGCTGTCCACATCCCAGAAAAAACATAGCATCTGATATTGAGAGAATTTTGCATTGCCAATGGTGATATTACTAAACAACTAAAAGGTCAGAGAATGATGTATATTTGTCCAAAAGTAATTTGTACATCCATTTCACTAGGATGTTATTAGCAGTTGCTGAACATTATTGATATTATTTAGACACCCTTTTCTGCTCTTAGCAAATTATCCTAAAAAAGAATCAGTAGCTGTTTTGTATTTAATAAGAATTCAAGAATTATAGAAGATTGTGAAACTATATTTTTTCCCTCTGATTGTATTTGTAGTCTTAAACAAGACACAAAGATAGAGGTGGCCATTATCCAGAATTTCTGCAATCTAAAGTTCAGTTTGTGTAAAAAGATTTATACCATGGGAATGAAAATATTTGCCATCATTTACTGTTTACCAGCCATTAAAATTATTTACACCATTTATTTCAGATAAGGATGCAACATTCTGAAAAGTTCCCTGACTCTAGCTTTTCTGATTTCATCCTTTATCAGTTAATAATGGTTATTGTGAATGGGAGAATAGATTCTTCATCTTTAAAAGTAACACATTGCAAAGTTTGTGTAAACAGGAGTTTTAAAGTTTTTCAGTTTTAAGATCTGAGAAGATGGATTTCAATAGAAAGGAAAGTATTTTCATACTAACTTTTACCAAGAAGTACTAGAACTATCCCTTGATTCTACAGAAATGTGAGCTTCATTTGGTTAGATTAAGGAACAGTATAGAAGACCAACACAATCATAACATTTTAAAAATTATTTTCAGTAACTTTCCAAATATACAAGATGTGTAAATATTACATATCTTTTTCTGTATTAGTGCCAGTACTTCTGCCTTTTCTCCCCTTCCTAGTGTTCTCTTTCCTTTATTGGTTGCTCTCTTAAAATGTCAAAACTAATCACTTCGTAAGATTTATATCTCAGTTAAGATTTGCAAGGAAGTTCTTCTAATTCTCTGCCATAGGCCCAGGTAAATTTCTTTATTTACTCTGCACCTTTTTGTGTGTAGCAAGTCTTCAGCATATAAACAGGAAACATTTAATCAGCCAGTAAGGAGAGTATTTTCATTAAAAGGATAATGGAAAGAGTTTTTTCACTCATATTTTAACAAAAATACACTGTGTGCATTCATCCTCTGTAAAGGCTATTTTTTCAGTAATTGAAATAGATTTCTGGATGTTATGATAAGTACAGAAGCCCTCTTAAGGAAATTAACCTTTAAATTGCAGTTCTATCATGTTTTGCTGTCACATCTGGTGTGTCAAAGAAAGCAGGAAAATAAATGCAATTTTCTTATTTGTTGACTCTTTCATTTTCATTTAGTTTCTTTGTGAGAGATTTAGTTCATAGTAGATGAAAAATGCCTGAAGGTCAGGAAGCCAAAACTAGCACAGCAACTACAAAAAAAATTAATTAAATTAAATTAAATAAAATTAAATATATTATTTTAAAATTTATATTTGTATACATTTTACTAGGATGCATTGTAATGCAAAAGCTCATCATGTCAGCAGAAATGCAAAGCATTGACCTATGCTAATATGCCTAACTGGTCTCCAGAGGGAAGGATTTTATATAAAAAATTTTTCCTGGGGAAAATACCATCACAAACATAGGCTATCAATTATACCTATAAAGACAATACTTTTTAAAAAACATAATGTCCCAAATCTAACAGATTCACAGACACTAGTAAAATAGATCACATTTCTATAACATAAGATAGTTTGTGTAGTTGTCATCCCACAGTTTGCTAAAACAACACTGATATCTGAATCATGTATAATCCTGAGGTCTATTAAAGCGATACAGATGGGTAGCACAAGTTACATGCCACTCCAGAATCAAAAATAATGTCTTATTTTTAATCCACAATCCCCCTTTTTCCTATTTTTATTTTTCCTTTTACCACTTTTTTTGGTTGATACTGGATGCAGCACTGTTTGTCTGACTCATCTCTGGCTCTGCTGAAGGGGCAGATGCCCCCTCAGCACACTCACTGATGCCACAAAGCTGGGAGGAATGGCTGATGCCCCAGAGGGCTGTGCAGCCCTTCAGAAGGGCCTCAGCAGGCTGGAGAGGTGGGCAGAGAAGAACAAGCTGAAATTCAGCAAAGGCAAAAGCAGGGTCCTGCACCTGGGGAGGAACAGCCCCCTGCACCAGCACAGGCTGGGAGCTGATCTTCTGGAAAACAGCTCTGCAGAGAAGGACCTTGGGGTTCTGGTGGACAACAAACAGTCCATGAGCCAGCAGAGTGTCCTGGTGGCGAAGATCACCAATGGGATCCTGGGGGGCTTTAGGAAGAGCATTGCCAGCAGGCTGAGGGAGGTGATCCTGCCCCTCTGCTCAGCCCTGGTGAGGCCACATCAGGAGTGCTGTGTCCAGTTCTGGGCTCCTCAGGACAGGAGAGACAGGGAGCTCCTGGAGAGGGTCCAGAGCAGAACTATGAAGATGATTAAAGAACGGGGGCATCTCTCTTAGGAGGAAAAGCTTAGGAAGCTGGGTCTGTTTAGCTTCAAGAAGGCTGAGGGGGGATCTTATCAATTCCTCTAAGTATTTAAAATGAGTTTGTCAGAAGGATGGAGCCAGACTCTTGGTGGTGGTGANGCCCTGGTGAGGCCACATCAGGAGTGCTGTGTCCAGTTCTGGGCTCCTTAGGACAGGAGAGAGATGGAGATCCTGGAGAGGGTCCAGAGCAGAACTACGAAGATGATTAAAGAACGGGGGCATCTCTCTTAGGAGGAAAAGCTTAGGAAGCTGGGTCTGTTTAGCTTCAAGAAGGCTGAGGGGGGATCTTATCAATTCCTCTAAGTATTTAAAATGAGTTTGTCAGAAGGATGGAGCCAGACTCTTGGTGGTGGTGACAAACAATAGGACAAGAGGCAACAGACAGAAACTGGAGGGCCTGAACATGAGAGAGAACTTCTTTACTGAGAGGATGACTGAGCATGGAAGCAAATTGCCCAGACACGTTGTGGAGTCTCCTTCTCCAGAGATATTCAAAAGCTGCCAGGATGCAATCCTGAGTAATGTATTTAGGGGGCTCTGCTTGAGCAGTGAGGTGGAACTAGATGACCTCCAGTGATCTCTTCCAATTTGTGACCCATTTTGGGATTTTTGTTCCTTCCTTCTTTCTTCCATTCTGCCTTTCCATCTTCCCTTCTCTTCTGTGACACATTCAGCTCCACATTACACCATAAACTGGCAATGGAGAACATCTCCCTGCACCCTGCAACTCTCTCCTAAGATTATCATCCTTGATGACTTCTGCTGAATCTTTGAGTTATATTGTGTTAATTATTTGTGGGATTTCTTTGTTTAAATTTATTTGCTTTTCGTTCCTTTTTTCCCCCCTCATTTTTTCCCTCCTTTTCCTTTAGAAGAGCTGCAGTTTCATATCTGCACTACTACCATGTGCATCGTGTTATTTTATGGTCTCTTGTTAAAAAAAATAGGGGAGTTTGACCCTTGAAGAAGTAGAAAAATGGAAAACATCCATCAAAGAACAACTCTGGAGGACCTAGCCCAGTAGCAGTAGGAAATAGAAGATATAATGATGATGAAATACTGAAAAACTGCCAGGACTGTTTTCTCACCCTGAAGAATATTATATAGGTGAGTCCTGAGTCTTGAGACAACAAGCACAACTCATTACACAGTTGGTGTTACTGGCTTTTTTCTTTTCTTGATGATCTGCAGTTTTGTATTTTTTGCATATTGTATTCTATTTGCTACTATAATGTTGCATGTATAATTATGTAGTATTTACACTAATAGGGTCCTTAAAAATATTAATCATCTGACCTGAAAAAGATCTCATTTATGAAGAACTCTGTTTAGAAAGTGGAATAGAAAGGATGAGATACCATCAATCATAAATCCAGATACATATGTTCACAAGCATGAATGTGTCATATTTTGAGACTAGTAAGTGATCTTTAAATCATACCTTATGTCATGCTTTTCTGTTTCTTCACTCAAACATATCATTTGTAGAAAATATTTGACTAAGCTTCATTAGGTAGAATATTCAAGAGTCAACATGACAGCTTTGGATACTACTTGTGAAATGAAGCAGAAGCTTCCTATTTGAAAGAAAAATATGATCAACACTAACAATCAACTCACTATTTCCTATTCCTTGCTCTCTGCGCTGCCTCATCACTCTTTCATGCCATCAAAAGGTTCAGAGGTCATCTCAGTCTTGTGATCTGGTACATTCAAAGGAAATACTGGATGTTTTGCATGCAGTAAACAGAACATTATTGACAAGACAGGAGTATTGTATCCATGTTACCCTGCACTAGAGCTAGCATTCAGCTTCCAGCTGGAAGCAAAATAAACCCTGAACCCAGAAAATTCATATTAAGCAGCTCAAGTTTGTAATGCCTGGTTATATAGAAATGGATTGTTGCATGTTTAGATTGTTTTATATGCATCTGGTAGTCAATCTTCAAATCATGAGTTTCAAGCTGATATATCCAAACCAGCCATCCTACAGCACCTAAGAGAAGGAAAAAAATTGAAATTCTAGTTCAGTGCTGGGTAAACACTTCCATGTGGCCTGACTCCAATATCAGCACTTCATTTTAATGATAACGACAGCTCTGGTGTTCATTCTAAAATCCTTAAATGTACTTAACAACCTGTTTATGCTTGGAGAGCAGTGAGTTTATGAGGACAGCCAAATGAAACAGATAAGAGTATTATGTAAAACCATATTCTGAAATGTTTATTCTAGCAGTTAGTATGCATCTGGAGTAAATTTGTAGACCGTTATCCTCAGGTTTCATGCATTTTAAATAGAGCATATTTATTTTAATTCCGAAGCAGACAATTATGTGGGAAATAGAAAGGTTTTGACAGCACAACCACAAATTAGGCATTGTTTGAAAAGTTATAGTCATCTTAGAATCATCATTAATATTTCATGTGTCTGAATTTTTCCTGCATGCAGGTTGTATGCTGTTTCTGCCATGGATCAGCAGCTGCAGCTATTAAAACTTTATTTTCATTCAGATATTAAAACTGTTTTTTTAATACAATGGTATCATTTTCCCCTTTATCCAAAAAGACACTTTCTGCAATGAAATCACAGAGTCAGAGTCTGACTTACACTAAGTATGCATGTGTGTAGCAAGGAATTTATTTATCTTTTTGCCACCATCAGCAGTTACAAAATGTCTATCACAATTGCACTTGAAAACACTCTTTTTAAATGGCTAGTCACTATTAAAGGCACTGTCAGTTTGATTTTTATAGCTGTGAAATTATTTTTATACAATTTCTAATAATCTTTTGCAATCTCATAAGGAAAATTACTTTTCTCTGCAAATGCTTTCTCCATACACCATATTTACTACATGTAGATTTAGTTGATGTGAGAACTCTGCTCCTCTTAATACCAGTAAAATTGTAAAAAGTAATTAGAATTTTACCGGAGTTTATAAAGAGATGTAAGGACAGGGACTGGTAGCATTTTAAAACATTTTTTCTAGATTTAAATACTTTATTTGAGAAAAAATAATTAAGTTTAATTAAGTTAGTTCTTTGAAACTTTTTTTTACTAAATCAGGAGATTTCAGGGTATATTTTGAGATGAGTAAAGACTGATTTGTATCTTTTGACATAAACAGCAGATTAAAACCCAGAAGTGTTTGTAGGTAAAAACATACCAGTCTCATTTTTCTCACTTCCATCACATTCCATCCACTCTTACTACTCTCATGTCTATAAATGTTCTTATAGAATAAGCTAAAACTAGCAGTGCTTTAAAGCTGAGTTGAATATTATGCTCTATATAGACTGTCAAAAAAACACTAATCTTTTGTCAATATATGCTGTCCTGAAGCAAGAAGAAGGAATTTTATTGACTAGATTTTTTTTTCTACAGAAAACAGATTTATGACCTTCAATGAGGGCTCTGAGAAATCTAAAGAAAGTAGGAATGTAGGTATGCTATCTGGGGCGTATATTTTTTCATGGTAAATATTGTCAGGGAAACACCCAGATTTACTACACAAGCAGCCAGCAGAGAGGACCATGGGAACACAACTTTTGCTTCAAAACTTTTGTTTTCCTATCACAAGAAAATTGTTTCAGGGCAAAACTCAACTTCTCTCCAACACTTTTTCTCTTTAAAGAACACAGCTTGATTTTATGCTACAGAAGCTGTGACTTTTACCCCTAAGGCACAAAATAACTTTGATAAATAAGAGAAAATATAAATACGTAAGGGACAGAACAAGTAGTTCCCTTTCATTAAGAAACTGGCATGCATATAATGGAAATCTCCTGTGGATTCACACACATCTTGTTCTCAATGAGAAAATAGTGTGCAAGCCTCTTTGAATGAGGAAAAGAATCAGAAAATATCAACTGAGGGCAATGGGTAGCAGCTATGGCTCATCAGCCATCATAAATGACAAGAGAGATTTCAGAAATTTGTATCAGCCTGATTTTCTCTTCCATCTGTCAATACAGGATTGATGCTTATAACTATCCGATTCTACAGTACTGAGAGGAAGGAAGAAAAAGAGAGATTTACAGTCTTATATATACACCTTTAGCCTTCATTTGCAGATCAGCCATAGATTTCAGTAAGGTTGCTGTTAAAATAAGATAGCACCATGGGATTGCGAGCAGCTTAAACCATCCCAAGGCTAAAAGCAAAACCCAAGCCTCCTCAAAATAAGAAATGCTTAGTGAAGTAGAATATGGAATAGATTTGTATTTTAGTTACAGGTGTATACAATTTAAGAATTTGAATCACAAATCAACACCTAACCTTAAGGAAAATAATAGAGTGGAATTCTTGAGACTGTATCAACAGATATTCATGTGGGTGTTCTTATGCCAGGCATTGTTATTTTCATAGTCTACTTGCTTTAAATAATTAAAATTCAGGTCTTCTTTTTAACAATGGCAGAGGGAGGATGTCAGCTAAGCATAAAAGTTTCAAAAAGGTCTGGAAACCAAAGCTCTTTAATATTCACTGTTTTCCAAATGCCACAGATTTTAGGACATCTTTTATGAACTCACAAGATGTGTTCAAATTCAGCAAATCCTTTCCTCCATGAATAATTCCCTTGTTGCTTTCCGGAGACCTTGAATTACAAAGCATGGTTGTCCACCTAGGGAAGTACCTGCTATGAAAACAATGAATAGCAAGAAAAAAAATAAATTTGTATGCTGTTGTTGTTCTTTCCAGAAACATAAAAATCCCCAGCTATTCACTAGTTACTTTAGAGATGAACTAGCCACTAAACCATCAGGGAAATTAATTATCCACTTGTAGGAATAAACTTCTGGGGGAAAATGTACGACAGTATTTCCAGTGGTGAGACAAACCTACCTGCTTCATTAAAGGAAAAATAAACTATTTTCTAGGTATTATAATGTTTGTATAGGATGGGATATTATCTTTCTACAATAAGGCTGGGGGAAAATTCCTGGTTTTACCAGAAGGTTTTTACTGTGATTTCCTCTTACCAACTATCTATAGTGGGGCAACAGTTCCACCCAAACATGGTTTCTTATGCAAACTAAAAGTAGAATCCCAAAGAACAAAGGAACATCATACTGGTCCAGAGTATATTTACCTGCCCTGTTATGGAGAAAAACTCACTTGAGCACACAAGTCACAGAAGAAGAAAAAATTTAATTGGCAATTTAACAGTGACAACTAAGAAAGCAAAACTCCAACTATGGAGGAACTAAGCCTGGTAGAAATTACTAACATGAATCAAACATGATTTGCAAGTACTTCTGTGACTTTAATCAAATTCTAGGAAATGAGACTGGTCCAAAGTTTTTTCTCTAATTTTAATTTTCCTGGAATTAGTTTTGAATTCTTGAAAGTAGGGCACACCTGAGGCATGAAAGGTCAAAATTGAAGATAAGTGTATTTTTGCAGCATTACAATTTTAAAAGAACTATCTTTATCTACATTTTTGTAGCATTAGAAGGAAGTAGGTTACATTTAAACTATATTAAAAAAAAACTTTCTATGATTTTTCGTGTTTCCCC
>VZTT01033494.1:16344-29412 GCA_013400855.1 Buphagus erythrorhynchus | reverse complement strand
AATTTCCATATTTTCATTTGGAAGTTTTTGGTTTAAAATTTTGTTTTAGTAAATTGTTGTTCTTAAAGCCAAGCAAAATACTTTCCATTTTAACAAAATATCATTTTTTGCTTTATTCAGGAGGGAGGCGTTGAGAGCTCATAAATATAATAGGAAACCTAAATATCAATCCAAATTTATAAACGATGCCTTTCTTTTCCCACCCATGATGAAATCAGTAGAAACTGTTTTTCCCCAATCAGCCTTACCAGTGACAAGAGAAAGGGAGGCAGGAGGGCTCTGCTGCCAGAGAACTCTTCCCATTCAAAACCAGTGTCTAAGCCTGTGCCTGACTAGGGGCTGGGGAGAAGAAAGAATGAAAAGAGAGTATTGCAAAGTGTGTTTCTAAGTCACTGACTGCTCTGATACAATGCTAAAAGTAGTGCTGTAACTTTGAATATTTTTTCTACTTTTTTTTTTCTGAACAAGTACCTAGTATGAACAAAGAGCCTCATCCTGAGTGTTTGCAGTCAACAAAAGTAAAACTGTGAATTGAGACATGCTCAGTACCACCTACAGACAAATATATTGTTGGAGTTTTTTTCTCTTTGTGTACTGTACCTTCTAAAGTTTGTTAAAGTTAGAAAAACTTTTGTTCACTTTTGTACCATCCCCATCGGGGATGTCTTAATTCTCATGCATGTTACTGTACTGCAAATTATTTGGCAGAAATGCTGCTTTTATAAAAAGCCTTGACAAACTTGTAGCATATGCCCCAGATGAAATCTCCTTTCAAACAGTCCCTTCAGATGATTATCTGCAGTGATTGCAAATGAACCTTGTGGCAAGCTCATAACAACTGTCCTCGTGGACGGAAGAGAAACCTGCTGTCAGAACTACAAATAATTTACGTAACCCAATTTAAAGCTCTAACAAAATGTTCCCTCTTAAGAGGATTGTTATACTTAACGTGTGAGATGAAAATGCTTTCTGAAGGTCAGGAATGCACAGAGATAGATTAGATCTCTTGAAAAGACAAAAAATAGGTTTTTACCAGAAGTTTTTCTTCTGTCAGACTTTCAAGTTGGCATTCTCAGAAACTTACATAAGTGCAGCTTTATTCCTGCAAATGCTGTGTTTGCTCTGCAGAGGGAGAGGAGCCCTCAAAGCTTCAAGAAAAATACAACTGAAGGTAGACTGGGGATCAGGATATTTTTCTGTATATTTAAGATAGATTCTCAAGTATATTTCACTAGCAGCAGCATTAAAAAAAGCTTGTTTTAAAGAACACAAGGGTGGGTTTGGGGAAGTATTTCCTGGATTCTGCCTGCCAAGAGAGCCAGTGTGATGCTGGAGGGCCCCAGGCAGTCTGTGCTGCTGCTGCAGGTGAGCCAGTCCCTCCTGCAGCACTGGGTGTCCCAAAGGTGACAGTGGCGTGGCAGTGGTGGCCTCACCCATGTGCTGCAGCATTAACCCCTGCAGCAGGGCAGCTGGGATGAGCTGCCTCTCCTCCAGGGCTCCTGCTCTCACCTGCGTGCTGCTGAGTGCCAGAGGGGTGGGACAGACTCTGCTGAGGCTGGACAGGGGGGCTCTGATAAGGACATCAAACCCAGGCAAGACACCAGGGCAAAGACTCCTGCTCTCCCGGTGTTCAGTGACCTGGCTGCCTCTGCTCAGCTGGGAGTTAATGGAAAACTGTCAAACAGAGCCACAAAACCTGAATTTAACACACTGGAAAACAGCTCTATGAAGTCTAGTTTTTCTTAATAGAATTTAGGGGGTGCGGCACAAATTGGAATGCTTTTCACATAAGATACAATGGAAAGAAAATTAAATTACAGCCTCTGTAACCATTAGAAAGCTGGGCTAATGTTGACATTCTCCTCATCCCCTGCATACAGTCACATATAGTTTCTGTCCATGTCTCCAATCAGGCAAAACCTGAGATTACAGAGAAGCTGATGATGGAGATTTTTAAACACTTGGCTCCTCATCTCCTTCAGTGTTGCATTCCCCTGATGGTTGGGTCTCTCCCTGTTTCTCTGTGTCCCCTGCCTGCCCTGGTACGGGCTGTCCCACAGCCCTGCAGTAGCTGCAGTGAGGAGTGTGGGGTCTGCACCAGGACACCAGGCAAGCAGCAGGCTTTGGGTGGTAAGAGAGGCTGTGTGACCATGCGTTGGAGCAAAAGAATAGGAAAAATCTTTGTCCTGGAGAGTGAGATATTTTCTTACAGCCTCCTGCTTTGCACAGCTGAGGGCCTTTTCCCAAAATAGGTTTTGTCAAGGGGAAGAGAAGCTTGAATAGGGTCCTCTGCATCACAGCAGCAGGTGCCCCTCACTCCCTGGAACCTGTGCTCCCCCAGCAGCCTGTCACTCACCCATGGGGTGACACTGGCAGGGACATTTCTTCCTCAGAAACTCTTCTTCTCCTCCTTAATGTGCTTCTGTGCAGCAAGAGTCTTTCACCACCACCTTCCTCGGCAGCTAGAGGCTTTCCTGCCCGGGAATGTGAGGAGAAGGCACCTGGAGAGGTGAGGCAGCCGTGCTAGCTTTCTGTGCACCTTCTGCTGGGGGACAGGTGTGAATGTGTCCGTTCTGTGCAGAGGAGCGGGCTTGGGGAGAGGCAGCACCTGCACTCACAGCACCAGCAGTGTCCCAGCACTTGGCACTTGCAGCCTCTTGGTGGCTCAGGAAGGTTCTTTTGATAGACCATCACTGTGCTGATGGTTAATTCTTCAGGTGGAAACATTTTTGTGCCAGGTAGATTCCCAAATCTGAACTTTGCTGGAATGTTTCACTTACTTTACGAGAACTGGGGCAAAGGAGACCACTGATTTTGCCCTACTTAAAAACAAGCAAACAAATTTTAAAAAAGTTTTAAAAAGACTCTTGCCTGTTTCAGAAGAGGAGGGCACTCTTGAATTCCAGAATCAAAAATGCATGTTGTACGTTTTCTTGGTGTTCATGAACTGGAGACCTCAGGTTTTGCAGACTGAGAGATCTGTTAGCAGATTAATTCCCATGCTGTGAGTCCTGGGTGTGCTCCAGCCCACACCACTCCTGAACAGAAATTTTCCTGTGACTGCATCCACAGGCTTCTACAGGCTATGTTGGGATTGGGCACCTTAATTGAATTTAAGTGGAGTGTTCTTGCCATGTATTGCTTTTAGTGGCTCCTGTTTGCTCCAGCAGCTACCTGAACTCGTGAAAGAAATAACGACCAAATCAGAAGGGAGCTTTTCAGAAATAGGTTGGGAGAGAAGGCTTGTAAAAATGAGGTTTTAATTGGACAGGAGAAACAAAAATAGAAACCAGGAAATGGGAAGAGACTTGGAGAAACTAGATGGGCTCTGAGAGGGAGTGGAGAGAATGGCACAGAGGGTGCACAAACTCAGGGTGTACAAGCTCAGCTACTCGGGGGCTTCTGGTGCTGGGCAAAATTAGAACTGCCTGGACAAAGCCTAGAATAACTTGTAAACTCAGAATTCAGAGCTTTGGAGATCTCGGTGCCAGGACCAAGGACTTTGAAAAGTGAGTTGAAAAGCTGAACAGTGGAATAAAGTACAAAACCCTTGCACATTTTAGTTCTAGTAATCTTAAATCTGCTCATTGACCTTGTTCTTTTGTGACTCAGTTCAGAACAGTGGGAATGATAACATTCTGACATTCTTTCAGATTGTAGAAATTAATTTAATGGTTATTTGCAGAGCCCTTAAGCCCTGGTGGTTCTGTCCTCAGACTGGGCAATATGTGATGAACAGCACAAAGGGCAGTACACAGATTTTGGTTTTTGTAGGTATCCAGTTGCTGGTAATCAGGTGAGCACTGCCTTGTGCAATGAATGAAGGAGAGCAGTGAGCACTTGTGAAGAGAAAAGGGAATATCTGCTCCTGCAGTAAAGCTGTATCAGAGCAGTTAGAGCTTGTTCTGATTACTGTGATTGTCATGCCACATGGAGCTCCCTTCCAAGGTCAGAGAAGTTTACTAGCTGTCATGAAGGCCCATATTCCCATGTTCTCCTGCTATCTGAAACATTTCAGCAATCAGAAAGACAAATCATCTTGTTCCTCTGTGTGAAAAGGTTCAAAAGTTTCCATTACTGCCCTGCTGCTTCCCTTGATTTCAGCAGTCCCTGCAGGTTCTTTGTTGATGTTTCTTAGTTGACAGCAGCCTGTTCAAGCCCTGCCTCTGACTCCCTGCTGCCTAGCAATGATTACATTGCTATTGTTTACTAACAAACGTCTTTGGACCTGGGATGATAAACACGGGGTACAGGGCAGTACTTTGATCACAAATTGTACACATCGTCCTTGAAGCAATTTTACTACAAGCAAATGAGTTGCCTTTAATTATTGAAACAGGGATATTATCACAAACCATAACAATCTCACTTTACTCTCTACTTCAAGGAAGTATCTAGATAGTCCATGCATTTGTGGAAATACCAGCTTGGGTAGTCTGTGAGGAGAAAATAAACAGCTGACATCTAGAAACCTTTGTTGGATGGAGGGGAAAATCACCACCTTGGTTTTGATGAATATCGTGCTGTTTTGTGAAGTCTTTGTAAAGCATCTCTGACAGACAGGATTGGGAGTGTTAAGTTCCTCCTTGGAGCTGCCCTTGGAGCAGGATGACTTGGGCAGTGCTAATAAGATTCCTAGTTCAGCCATGGCAGTATGGTTTAACTCTGAAGGCAAGAGCTGGGTCTTCTGTCTATCCTTGATTTCTTCTCCAACATAGAAATCAAGGATAGACAGGCTGTCCTGGAAAAGTTGACAGCAAGAAAAAAGGGAGAGGTTTGTAAGCTGCAGTGTTACCCCTCTTGGTCACCATTTCAAGATACAGGAAGAGTTTGCTCAATCTTGTCTGGTAGCTAAGCTGGTTCTTGATTGCTTTGGGTGGCCAAGTAAGAACAGCCACAGTGCAGCCTGTCCTTGCCACTCCCACTGCTGAACACGAGTGAAAGGGTTTGTGCCCGAACCTCTGTGGTCATGGATGCAAGGGGCACAAGAAGGTCTGCCAGCTGGTTTGTGAGCTGTCAGCTGGGGACATCAGATGACACACAGGAACCATGTGGCAGCTCTTGCTATCACCAGGGCACTGCTGGAGCAGGTAGTGGAGCACACGTGAATACTCTTATCGTGTTGGAGTCTGCTGAATTGCAGCAATCATGAGAACCCAGTATTGCAATCAGTGCTGGTCCAAAGGTTGGAACTCATCTTCTTTGAGTCATCTTGATTGCTTTTTTGGGAGTGTCCTGATTAAACAATAAGAAGAAATATGAGATAATGGTTAGCAATTTCTTGTGTTTACTAAAATAGGTTTATCAGGAATTGGTTTTATTTTAATTGAAGCTTAAATAGTTCTCTGGTGTTTCATAAAACACAAAGAATGAGGGAAGAGTATCTTTTTCTTTTCAAAAAAATATAACTTTAGGGGCATGGGGTATCTCTTAAGTTTCCATTGAACAGTTTTTTGACTGCTGAAATTTTCAGTTGAAAACTGTTTAAAAATATGCTGGAGATAAGAGAATGCTGACGCACTTATAAGCAGAAGATTTCTCTACCTCTTTATCTTTCTTAATTCCAGCTCACTTGCAGGGTAAATCTTACTATTTATATAATGAAAGAACCTGTAGGTATAACCCTTCAATGAAATATTTACCTCTATGAGATAACTTTCTGGGTTGAGGACTGCTTCTCAGTGCTTCCCCAGCACTGGGGTGCCCAGTGCAGGTATTTCTGTAAGAATTAAGGTCATGAAGGTCAGTTGCACCAGCTGGCACTGGAGCTCTCATTGAGCTCTCCAAAGACTGACAGCCTTGCCCACCTTCTCTCCTACTCTCCTCTCCTGCACACACTGTATATGTATGTGTTAGTATGCACTAATAAGTGGATTTGTTTTTCTGTCCTGCCATGTCTACATGGACAGATGTTGTTCATTTGTCTAGCCCTTAACTGAGAAAGTTTGGGATGACCCAGTTTCAGCACTATTGTACCTGTAAGAGAGGTAATAAATCTTACATTTCCAAAATAACAAAGATTCAATCAGATTTTATGTCTTTACTGGGAAAAAAAATAAAGAGAATTTGTTCTTCAGACTTACAGAAGTGTAGATCATGGGTAAAATGAGTTAGTACAAAAAATGTGTCATGTATTATTTATTCCTTTCCTAGGTAGGAGTGCTTCTAGGCTCTTCTATCTGTCAGAAGAACAGATAACTCAAAAATCCTAAGTAGAAACCATCCACTCCTGAAAGTAGGATGCCTCTGAGCTACAGTTGTGAGAGGGATCAAATATGCTATTGTCTCTTGAAGTAAAAGCTCAGCAGAAGTCCCAGGCAAGTCTGCTGATGCTGTCTGCACTGGGGGGGTTATGATGGTGTGAGCTGAGCTGTGTGCCTGATGCTGATGCTCTTTCAGTGCCCAGTGCAGAAGGGAGGCTGGTCCACACCTGCTTTGAGGCACACATGATGCTGAACTGGAACGTGGGAATGTAGAGGGCCTAAATGCATCCCCCTCTGGACTTGATTGACTGAAAAATACCCTGCTGGGGAGGTACCCTACGTATTTCTCACTAATTTAGTAACTCTCCATGTGCAGAACGTTGTCCAGTCATCCACAGTGCCAAAATGTGGCAGGGAGTGGGCTGAGAGGTGCTTCCTGCTGTTTGGAAAAGGAGCCAGCTTGGTACTGGAGGTGAAGGTTGGAGTCACTGTTTTAAGGTTACACCTGTTCAAAGTTTTGCCATAAACTTAAGAATGCTGAGTTTGCCCCTATTCCAAATAAAGCATGTATTGGGGGTTAAATTATTGTGCTTTATCTTCATGAGAGCTGATAGAAACAAAATGAGACAAGGAGTAAATGTTCCATTCTGTATTGCTACTGCAAAGAGTAACAGAGAGTTCTTCAGATGAGATGCATAGACACAGCTTAACCTCTAGGCATTTGTTATTGGAGCCCATTTAAAACACTTTGAGTTGGAAGAGACTTTGCTGAAGCTAATGGGAAATGCCGGGGTAGGAAGATGATCCCAGTGCTTGGCACCAGTCAGGGCCTGGAGAATTTCCAGTGTGTGTGTGTTGGCATTTGTAGCCTGTAAGGAGAGTGTCTTTTCTCCCCAAGAGTAAAAGACAAAGCGAGTTTAGACAATTCTAAACAGTTTTTCCTCTTCAAAGGAAAAATTAATTTTCTTGTTTCTCATTGTAGTGCAATTGCAAGCAAATACTTTTTGCTTGAGTTGTAATAAGAGATCTTGTGTTTCATAAGCCTAATACCCTTTGTAGTAAATGATGCTTCTGTGCATTAATTTTCCCCCCTGTGCAGTAGTCAATGGTGCAAAGTCCTTCTTTCCTCAGCACTTCAAACAGTTGTCTTCTGTAGAGTGGCCTGAGATCTTGCATCATTTCCTGTCATCTATCCAAAGCTATTTATAACACGTCTGCTGATTTTGGCACATAAGCAAAACCCCGTTTTCATAAGAAAACAAATACTTTGGAAATGTAATCCCTCCCAGCAAGTGTCTCAAAACTGCTGAGAAAACCTGAAACAATCTTGAAAATCTTAATGAAGGCTAAGACATAAATGGTGTTGGGGAATATGGGGAATTGAATAGTCCCATATGTTTTTAATGGAAATCTTTAGAAATAGATGGTGTGAGATGTGCTGAGAAAAAGTTACAGAGTATTAAGGGAGATGAGGTGTTTCCAAATTATATTTGTTATATATTTTAAAATTAAATANTGGGTTTTGCTGTCTGACAATACAAAAAAATGACTCAAGGTAGCTTTTGCAATGCTGAGTATTCGCCGTATAATTTGATGGTACATGTTCTATAAAAAGTCCCTACTTTTTGATATTTCTTAGATTTTCAATCTCTTTAGCTTCAGGAGACTGACTAGGGTAGGAGTCTGGCAGGGACAGTTGCAGTCATTATGTGAAGCAGTGTGCTTCCAGTCAACCTGCTGCTTTTGATAAGTGCTATTTTGGGAGTCCTGAAAAAGGGTGTGTTGGCCCCAGCCAAAACACACCCTGAGCAGCAGAACTCCTATCAGCCTCCCACAGGCCTGCCCTGACCCTGCTGGCACTGCATGGCCCTTTATCTTCAGCCATCCAATATGCTGCTTGCCTGTGAAACAGCTGCATCTGTGAGCAGGGGCACGCTGGGGACCACTGTATGTGGAGCAAATGGAATTCGAGGATGGCCTTTGCCTGAGCAGTCATAAAGGCACAGTTTCTTAAAGTGCGTCCCAAGGCAGTTCATTTCATCTTCTTTTCACAATACTCATGTATTTGTATTGAGCTTTGCCCCCTGTAAATGTATTTCAAGAGGATTCTGGTGTGGATGAAAATGTTAGTGAATGTTAGTCCAATTTTTTCTTCTCTGTAGATGACAAACTCTGCAGCACCAGCTGTATTTACAGTCACACTAGAGGCTTTATCTCTGTAATGCAATAGGAATCAAAATGCCACATGTAGGAAGGTTTACAGTGCTATAAGAATGAACAAGAACAGTTCTGCATAGCAATATGTATATTTCTGTAATTAAATGTGATAGTTCTACAAAAACACAGAATTGTTCTATATAAATCCATCATCAGGCCTTCATAACTTGCCCAAGAGTTGACATATTTTCCAGTAGGGATCCAAAATCAAATGTATTTTTTGCTGAGAACACCCAGTCCTGCTTCCAGGGCATCTCTCCACCTTGGTGTACTCAAGGTATTACAGATATTTAAATAATATCTGCTGCCTTTCAACTTTAGCAGCACTTCAGCTGATGCAATAACCAGAACAGAGGCCTCAGAAAACTTTGTTATGGTGCCACTTGAGTTGGCAGATGTGTTCTCCTAACCACTTCTCTTGAGGTTTACAAGGTGAGGATGGGAATGGTGCCCTGCTGAAGGTCTGAATGGGGGAGAACCATCGCACTGAATTTTCTTGCACCTGAAGTGCTGGGACAAAAACATTTGGTGCTCACTGCTTCCACTTCATCCCATGCTTTGCCTTGTCCTCCTGTAGAGTATTTCTCAGCTGTAGATTCACTGACTGGATCTACAGCCTGACTCCAGCACACCTCCAGTGCCCCGTGCTGGGAAGTTAGAAGGATCTTGGGTCACTCAGAGCACCCGAGTGTGAAAATGTGGGTACTTGTCATCCTTTAAAAAACTAAACTAACATATGGCCTTAATTGCCTACCTCAGTAAAATTTTTGACATGTTTGCTATTCTGTGCAAGCTATCTCTGTGCAAGATAAACTAATGAGGAAATGATAAAAAGCTGAGAATCTGGGAGAGCTCCAGCCTTATATACAAAGGGCTAATGCTTCCAGTGATGACCCCGCTACAAGGCAAATTTTCTAAGCTCTCCTCTTCTTTCTTTATTAACAAGGCTTTGCCAACTCCTGCTTTAGGCAGCTGCTCTGTCCCCTGTGCTCAGTGTTGTTTAAAACAGAAAAAGTAGGCAATGGAATTGCCAGACTTTATAAAACTGTGATTTTAAGCAGGGAACCTGCATTCAGCCTGCTGTACCAAAGTGTCCTAGATTGCTGATGATCTACCAAGGGGGAAGAATTACTTGTTCTAAGTATGTAATGACTTTCTGTCCTACAGAATTTCCAAAGTATGTCACATAACCCATTTATTTCTAGCCTCAAAGTTGAACATCTTCTGTGACTTTCTTCTTCCACCTCCATTTGCCCTTTGTACTTTGCTGCCTCTGGTTTAAATTGGTCTCTGTTAATGGTCTGTTCTTTTCCAGTCTGTCTATTGTTTCACAGAGGAATGCAGATCTTGGGATATGGGTTTTTTTCCTTTATTCCAAGTCCTAGTCGTAGTTTTCTTTGCTGATCAGAATGTACATGGTACAAATCTTGCTCCAGCAAAGTCAGGTCCATCCAAGTGAACCCAAATGAGGTGATAGCGTGTTGTCTGTGCCCAGGGAGCTCTGCCTACCATCAGGTAAACTTAAACAAAAAAGGGATCTTGACACAAACATTTGTTAAAAGTTTCTAAGATGGCAACTTCTGTGTGGTTATCTGATGGTAATGCTGATTGGATTTATATTTTAAGATCTATTGGGAAAATTTTAAAGTCTGCTAATCCAGAGACTGAGTGCTTGTTAGAAAAATATATTTGTGTTAAAAAGAACAAATAAAAAAATCTCTGTGTCCATTATGGCAAGGTAGTGTCTGACACTTCCAGGAAATGAAGGTGCCCAGGAAATGAAGCCACCTGAGCTATTGGGTTGCCAGTGAAACTCAAATTTATCTGGGATGTTTGTGCTGAACATCAGCGTTATGAAACTAAGCTGGAAGAGCAAGTGATTTGTAAAGGTTTTGTTTAACACCTGCAGAGAACTAGGCTGATTGCAAGAGGCAGCAGTTAAAGGAGACCCAAACTATTAAAAACCCCTGGGATCTGTGCCAGGAAAACTAAATTGTATTTCAGGGCTCAGAGCACAGATAAGCAGGAATAAGGCAAGGAGGCCGCAGAAACTGAGTGTTTCTTGAACCTGTCCCCATCCCCTTTTAATAAGTAGATTTTTTTTTTCCTTTAAACTCATCCCCATTCACATGCAAAATTCATCTTAGACTTTGGTAAGAAATATGGTCAGTCCTTAAAAATGTATCCTAGGACACATTTCCCTTCTTCTGGGAGGATGTGTAAGTCAAGCAGTGAAACTGAGACAAAAGCCTGGAGCTGCCAAGTTACCTTGGGCAACCTTTTCAAACTGTCTCCAAGTCTTTCTTCCCTTGCCAATCATAATGGGTGTGGACACTTAAAAATACTTCATTCCCTTTTATGCCACAAGTAACAATTCACACACAGGACTGAAGTATTACAGTGGAATTTACTGTTTGATCTTTTTGAACTTGGATATAATAAGTGAATCACTGCTGCAGTTCTAATTATTTTTTAATTGCTGGTCTTTATGACCTTTGAAATCCAGTTCTCTCCTTGTTCTGCATTTCACTGACAGTTAATATCTGCCAGTGTTTCAGAATGGGTTGGTATCATCTAGCATATCATCTACATGCTATGAAATTGCCTTCTTGTGGGAAATGTGGAAAAAAATTGTCACAGTAATTTATAGTGTAATCAATAGGATATTAAAAATCTGAAAACAGATTAGCAGTTTGCTGGATTAGACAGTTATAAATTGCCATGTGACACACAATTCTGAGCAACGCTCATGTGTATTGTAATTCTATAAATAGTGAGGCTGAAGACAAGTAACATTCCTGCACCATGCTCTTCCTGGTTGTGAGATTTTCCTCTAGATTGAAGGATCTCATTCACTAAATCCCATCACAAACTACACTC
This sequence comes from Buphagus erythrorhynchus, assembly GCA_013400855.1. Taxonomy (NCBI): domain Eukaryota; kingdom Metazoa; phylum Chordata; class Aves; order Passeriformes; family Sturnidae; genus Buphagus; species Buphagus erythrorhynchus. Next base: position 18,112 of record VZTT01033494.1, on the reverse strand, counting down.
CTGGAATGGGAGAAAATAATATGGAGTGGAAAAAAAAAGAATGCTGTTCATGACTTACGAATTAAGAACCCAGAAACTGGTGGCACTTCTGGGCTGTGGGAGATTAATGAGTGAGCGTGTACTACCCAAGTGAGGAAGCTTGCTGCTTACTGCAAACCTCCTCTGTGCTTGTTAAACTACTTTTCAAACAGTCTGGGCTGCTGCAGAGCAAACTCCATGGATGTGCAACTTCTCCACCTGACTGACACTGGAGATATTGGCAAACAGTCCCAATGGACATACATTATGGGCTCTCCAAGTGCTGTTTCAAGGATGTAATATAAAATTTTTCTTACTTCAGCACTCTAGAATCTGAGGATCAGCTTCTCTTTTGTTTCTTATAATGAAAATACTTTGTATGGATGGAGGGGTTCTTTAATTAACTAAATAGCTCTGGATTTAGACATACAACCACTGCTGCTCCTGCCTTTTTTTAAAACCCCAAATCTCTTCCTTTAATTCAAGTAAAAACTCCTCTGTGGCTTGGCTCTGGTTGCCGTCCTAACATCACCTCTTCCAAATATGCACTCCTGCAGATTTTTCTTTATGGAGTGTATTTAAATACAGGCCTTCTGGAGCAGCAGTGCTGTAATCTTCCAGCTCTGTTTTGCTGGGTGGGCAGAAGAACTGCAGCTTTGTTTCTGACTTTTCTGTACTGTTGGCAGCATGGTGAGCTGCCTATCAATTAGCAAGCATTGTAATAAAAAGTGTCAGTTTGGTTACTGACTTCTGTATGTGTGCTGTTAGCACAGTACTGCACTACCAAATGCCCAGGTCACCTCTCCTGGCAGTGGGGTCAATATCAGAGCTAGCAGTGCATCTGACTAATTGAAACAGACTATGTTTGGCTGCATAATTGAAGAGAGTTTAAAAGTTACTTTTAAAACTTTAGAAAAGCTGAGTAGGGAGATCCTTGGGTGTTGATATATGACTTGTGTATTAAAAAAGAATAAAGTTACATTATCTAAAAGTGCAAGGGTCAGTTGGATGTTTCTGTCCACATGGCAGCAGAGCAATAGAGTCCTATTGCATGTAACTTCTGTCCTAGTACTAGCTATAAATAACCTCTGTTTAATCAGCAAAAATGAATATTAATTGTTTTATCTTGTTTTGAGCCATCCTGCTCTGGAAAGGCATATGAGGGACTGCAGTAGGAAAATTGCACTCTGCCTTGACAGTTGTACCGAAACTGGGTTAGTAGAAGCATAAGGCTCTTCTGGTACCTAAGAGGCTTGGTGTCCTCGTGCTTCTCTCTCCTTACTGAAGACTGCTGTATACAAGTCTCAGGGGGAAAAAATGTAAAGTTTTCATTATTTTTCTTTATTTTGTTGTATTAGTTGTGGTTTTAGGGAAAAGCAGACTCTTAGTGACTCTGTTAAGGGAGATGCTATAGGAAGAGAGAAATCCCTTGCGGTATCTAGAAGTGACAGCAATGGCAAAGATTTGTAGACGTTGTGGGGAAAAGACTCAGATCCGCCATGACACGAAGACTGCAGAACATCTGAGCCGAAGTGTCACCTTCGGAGAAAGGAACTGCCTCCGCTGCGCCCGCCTGTTGCCTCCCAACTGTTTTTGTTTCTCCGCCGTCAGGGACGTTTAGTGCCGGGCCAGCTGAACGGGGCGCACCCGGGCGCTCCCCCGCGCGTCGCTGCTGGAGCCCCGCACGCCGCCAGCCCCGGGCATAGCGCTCGTCCGGCGGGGCCCCGCTGGGCCTGCCGCTGCCGCTCTG
>VZTT01033494.1:0-15636 GCA_013400855.1 Buphagus erythrorhynchus | reverse complement strand
AGCGGGTGCTTCGGCCCGGGCGGTCGGAGCAGCGGCGCAGGCGGGCGAGGCTGCTCGGCCCGGGGGCGGCGGGAGGAAGGATGTCCTTTGCCGGGGGGGCCCGGCCTCCACCGCCCGCGGAAGTTTTGCTGCGCGGTTCTGCGAGCCGGCAGATAGGGCACAGGTACCGCTCGCTCCTGCTCCCAGGCGCCCGCAGGCTCCGAGAACCGTATGTGGGAAAAGTGACTTAATGCTCTTAATAACTGGCTTGAAACACCCGACGGAAATGGCTTGAAGAGAGATTGCCCGAGTTTCGGGGTCTGGGGAGCAGGTACCCTTGCCTAGGCAGGCAGGATGCTCTCGCTTGGCATCTCTAGGATGTGTCTCTTTTTCTGGCTAATTCAGTGCCGTTTGGGGTCAGCCTGACAATGGCTGTTAATTGTGTTGTGGAAAAAGAAACGGCGCTCGGCGTGTTGCCGTATGGCCAGTGCTGTTGCCAGCAAGTTTCTTATATAGATGCGTGTGTGCGTATATATAAAAATAACGTCGTCACAGCATTATGTGTTTATAAACCAGTTACAAATTCCGGAAAGCAGTGGCTTAAAATAGAGGTGCATTTTGGTTTGGCAATTGCGTTCAGAAAATGTGTGCTCTAAAGCTAAAAGGGAACTTTCATTTCAGCCCTTTGCTCAAGCTTAGTTCTTGCTTGTGTGGTTGTTATCTCGAATTCACTCTTGACTGGTTACCTGTTCAGTGGAACAGCAGATGGTAACAGGTCTGCAGAGGTGCAGAAGGCTGTGGTTAGCTGATGGTGGGCTTCTTTATTATTATCTAAAGGGAGAACCAAACCATTTTTCAACACGATACAGAAAACAGCACTGGGTTCTTGTGTGTTTTTACAGGTCCTTCAGAAGATTTATAAACTAATAGTAACATTTGCTTACTGCCAGCACCGAGCTCCCTAAACAGTGTGGGGAGCAAGTAGGAGGCTTTAGAAAGCAGCAGTTTCATGAGTTGGACGATGACTCACTCTGCCTACTGACTGCAACGTGGCTGATCTAAAAAAAAAGTTCTTCTGTGCCCCGTATTTTTTTAGTCAAAGGGATAGTACTTTAGCAGGTTGTATAATATGTCATTAGTCATTCTCAGTCTTTCTCCTGTGACTAATAATTTGATCATTATATGGTCAGCATAATCAAATTAACTGGTATCTTTAAGTCTTATTTGTATTTCTGACAAAGTAAACATCTCATACCTGACTGTTTCAGTGTACATCCTGTTTCCTGAAAACTCTGGTAAATCCACGTGCAGGAGTTGAGCATGGTTTGAAGGGGCTGCTTGCGCAATGCCTGAAGCCGGTCAAGTGTGATGATCGTCACTGGGGTGATTTCAAAGCCCTTCTGTGGGTCACTTCTGCCACCCTCTCCCAAGAACTGACCCATTTTAACACCATAGCTGTAAACCACTTAAGAAACCGGTATCTTTGTGTTTGCCTCTTTAAACTTTGTATGAAGAAGGAGTAAAAGTATCACTTACAAAAAAACCTGGTAGTCATAGCAAGGTAATAGCCTAGATGAAAATGTCAGTGCCTACGTCAATAGGCTGTTGAGCACAAATTGGGATGATAAACCCCCCCCTTTTTTATACAATAGTCCATTATACGTTTGAAGTGAATACAACATGGTATTAAGTAATTTGTTCACAGATAGGAAGTTTGGAGGAGAATCAGGTGAAATGAAGGCTGTGCACTGGGTTGGTTACTTATGTTGTAAGCATTTGTTTTCTTAGCCAAATCAGTGTGATTGTGGAGATCATTGCATGCTCTCTGAAAACATCGTAATTAGTGGACACCTAGTGAAAGGATAAGTGTAAACTGATGATTAAAAATGCATCATGTCAGAGATACAGAATGAAAATTTTAGGGCTCCTACTTCAGGAATCAAGTGGGCCATAGTTCCCATTCTCCCCGAAGCAGTCCTTTCATTGCTGCATTCACTCAAGGCAGTAGGGGGTAAGATCTGAGTTACAACAAAGAGATGGTAGATCTTAATCTTTGTTGCTGATGGGCATCGTTTTGAATCTTTTCGTGGGCTGTTTAATGGAACTAACTAAAAGAGAGGTTCCAGATGTGTCACGCAGCTGGTGCAAACAGTTTCTTTCGGTATTGCTGCATATTGAAGACATCAGCAGTGTGAAACAATGAGCCTAATTATGAGGCAGAATACGACTGGTTGTAGATGGTCCTAAGAATGTAAAATACGGGGTAATTACCCTGCTTAATGCAGGGTAATTGAACAGAGGCCTTGGACCTCATATTAATGTGAAATTTGAAGTATTGATACAAAAATTAATTTCTATAACAACCGGGAGGGTTTTGTAATGAAAAGTGAATGGAGTGATGTGAACTGTTGTACAGGCAGAAGCTCAGAATGAGTGAACCTGAAAGTTGTACATGTGAGTGAAAAAATACTTTCAAGTTTAAAAATGTTAAAAATCAAGAGGCTAGACATCTGGGTTTTATAATGGTGAACAGAGTTGGATAGTCACTGATGCTGTCCTCTTTAGAATAAATTTTAATTTTCTTCTTTAAATAAATTCATGGATATTTTAAAAGGGGTCCTTACTCTGATGTCTTAATATTGGTAAAAATTAAAAATAGTTTGGGGAAGTAGTGTTACCTCATTGTGTTTGTACTGAGGCTGTAATAACTCTTGTAAAACACTGATTAAAATTAGGACTCTTGCCAAGGCACGAAGAAAGAAATCTTAAGGCAATCTTAAGTTCCATGTGCTGAGAAAGCTCGGAAGATCACCCTTGTGGCAGGGTATGCCACATCAGTAGAGGGCAGCTCAATGCTCTTCAGTTCAGTAATATTACATTTGGTGATCTTTATTTAAAAAGAAACACTGGACAGAGGATGGCATGTGTTTCTTTCTTCCCTGTGTCGTGTTCTGTCACGTACCTGGGAGCAGGTGGTGTGTGGCAGGAGCGAGCCAGGGCATTGGGGCTGTGTCTTGATGGCAGTCAGGCTTGAGCTGAAGGAAGGGTAATATTTAAATGTGTTGAAACAGTCTTGTTTCTCATTGCCAGTGTGCCTTTCTTTCCTTTTTTTTTCCTTTTTCTCTATGCAATTCTGATTACTTTAGTGAATTGAGGCCATTCTTTTAAAATATGTTAATAACTTGTCAGCTGCTCTTGCTGCTCTGTTAGGAGTGAGGAGACTTGTTTTGCTTGCTCCCATTAGTCCCACTGAAAGGCTAGCACTGTTTTAAAGGAAAACATTCATATAATTAATTCTGAAGTGTTGGGATAGTGTGGAGACCTTTACATTTAGATAGGGAGCTGAGGGAAAAGCTGAAATATGTTGATCTAAGATGGAACAAAAGGCACTTAGTGGTTTGATGTGACCTATACATGTTGGGGAAGAGTATTCAAGTGACTTGTAGTGGAATTGCCCAAAGCTTACCACACTGTGTAGCATACACCTCTGACTCTTCCCTTTGTGGCATTTTTGAGCTTTTAAAAGAAGTGAGGCTGTTGTACAAAAATGCACCATGTGGTCTTTATGACTACATTCTGCTGTTGCTGACGGGAACTTATTGAGGAAATTGCCAGTTTGGTTTTCACAAACAGTAGGTGAATTCATTACACTATTAAAAAATAAATGATGTCTGAAAGAGCCCATATGTTAGGGGAAATGGTTGTAGAATGTATCAGTTACTCTGTAAAATGTGCTTGCTGCTAGTTTTTCTTTGTAATCTAGGTTGGATAAGTGTAGAAATAATTAATAAAGTAATAATATTTGTCTGATATGTAAGAATTACCGCTATGATTCCTGTAACAATGAGTCTACAGAGGCAAAGTTATTATTTGAGATGTTGGTAAACTTTATCCAAAATCACAAGGATTAAAGCTTTATAAGTGGCATTGGATGTGTGCTGTATATTCAGTAAATATGAGGAGTGTACAAGCCTTATCCTTTTCACGTGACCAGTACCTACTTACCTCTTATTCTGGTGAAATAGTTAAATCTGATTTTGTCTTCAAATAAAAGTTTAGTGAAAAGAATTATTCCAAAATTTGCTGATAGATGCTACAGATACTTTTGCTTCTGGCTTGTCTCTTTTAACAGCTCTAGTGGAGAATTACCAAGGTTGCTTTGTTTGTGTCTTTATTAAGACTAGGGAGGATTTTTTGTTGTGTGCCATAAATTCAATAGATTACATAAAAAATGTTCATGATATATATTTTAGAAATAGTGGTTGGTCATTATTGTTTTCCTCCACAAGAGTGAAAAGTACATAAAATTTCTAATTAGTTTAGCTTTTTTGATGGTTTATTATTTTTGTAACTGGACAGTAAATAACTTGTATATTTACTGGGGGAGGAGGAAAACTTTGGTGTGTGCTGGGGTGCTGATGTATTTTTCTCTTCTTTTCAGGTTGCCACGGAGTAAAATGGATGGTAGCTTTGATTGTGATTGTGGTGAGCTGGAGCCACCTGATCATTAACAGAAGGCATCTTTTGTAAATCAAGAGCTGCCAGTTTCCCATTTAATTAGACTGTAAACAAAGAAGAGAAAAAGGAGGAAGAAGGAAAAAAAAATAGTGCTTACCAGCACCATAGAATGACGCTGCTCAGGACCAGTCCAACACTGAATGTATCTGCACTGTGAGGAGGAGGATGTTAATAGAAGCCTATTATGTGCATATTTATTCACATTTTTGTTAAATGTTAACCAGATTAGCACAGTAGAGCTGAGTGCATAGTATGTCATTTCATTCCGTTTGAGTTTCTTGTGAGTATTTTCTTTAATGTCTGCAGAAATGCTGCACCTTTCTTGAACTATGAATGCTGCAATCTTTCTATCTTATGCTCGGTTTGAGTTCTAGAGCTTACAGGCTCTAAATTCAAGGGGACACAACAGGCCTGGCTGGCTCATAATGAAATGAGAGTGTCAAGAAACCATCTTGCAGTCAAAGCCAAGTGTTTCTTCTCCCTTTCTCTAAGACCTTTCCTTCAGATACCAGTGGAAGTGTCTCCGTGTGTTTACAGAAGCTTAGTAGTTTGAGGAAAAACGTAAAGAATTTTAAAATGGCAGAAAAATTTGAAAGTCTCATGAACATTCATGGTTTTGATCTGGGCTCTCGGTATATGGACTTAAAACCACTGGGCTGTGGTGGAAATGGCTTAGTTTTTTCTGCTGTCGATAATGACTGTGACAAAAGAGTAGCTGTCAAGAAAATTGTCCTTACAGATCCCCAGAGTGTTAAACATGCTCTACGTGAGATCAAAATTATTAGAAGACTTGACCACGATAACATTGTCAAAGTATTTGAAATTCTTGGTCCCAGTGGAAGCCAGTTAACAGATGACGTGGGCTCCCTGACAGAATTGAACTGTGTTTACATTGTCCAGGAATACATGGAGACAGATCTGGCTAATTTGCTAGAGCAAGGCCCTTTACTGGAAGATCATGCCAGACTTTTCATGTACCAGCTGCTACGTGGGCTCAAGTATATTCACTCTGCAAATGTTCTGCATAGAGATCTCAAACCAGCTAATCTTTTCATTAATACTGAAGACTTGGTGCTGAAGATTGGTGACTTTGGTCTTGCACGAATCATGGATCCTCATTATTCCCACAAGGTATGCAGAGAGTGGGAATATCTAAGTGATACGTTGACAACTGTGCCTTCTTAAATTAGCATCTTTCTCCCTTTTGCACAGGTAGATAGGCTTTCTCTCTTCTGTCTTTCTACCTTTTGCACAGGTAGATAGGCTGTGGAAGGCCTCCTTAGCATGGTCTGTCTCAGATAGGACTACTGCAACCATAAAATAATTTAATTTTTTTACTAAATGGGCTCAGAAAAGCAAAGGTTTTAACAGTGAAGACAGAACCTGAGATTAAGAGCAACATTTAGTTATATTTAATTATAGAAGCCTTAGATAAGCTTATAAGTAGTGCATTCATAGTACAAGTGTGGCTACTTTAGGGGATTGGCTTAGAGATACTGTCCTCCTGGTCTAGATGTTTCACAAGAGAGTTCAGTATCATCTCTGCATTTATTTGGCATCTGGGAATGAGACAGTTTTGCTGCAGTACCTCATTTGACTAATAAATAGTGTCATATTTCTATATGGTTGCTGTTCATTTACAAAGATATTTGTAAAGGTAGAAAGAAGGTTTAGCAAAATGCACACAATATAATCCCTGGGACTTTGAGACTAAAAAAATCTTGTTAGTAGTGCATTAAAAATAAGTAATTAAAAAACATAAGTCTTAAAAATCTTAATTAATTTTTAAATTAATTTCATTAGGGCCATCTTTCTGAAGGACTGGTTACTAAATGGTACAGATCACCTCGGCTTTTGCTTTCTCCTAACAACTACACTAAAGCCATTGACATGTGGGCTGCAGGTTGCATCTTTGCTGAAATGCTGACTGGGAAAACCCTCTTTGCAGGTGGGTAGAATAAAATCAGTGTGTATATTCATAAAAGGAGTAGTACTGCTTAATTGTCTTCCTCAGGAGAGATTGGTTCTCATGGTTAATATCAGTAGTCATTGACCATCAGGATATGCTGTGTTATTATGCACTTATATAAACTATAAATTGATGCATCTGTAAAGCAGAAGACATTTCAGTTTCATTACTTGTATTGTGTATTTAGATAAATACCACAATTTAATGTAGAAGTCATACATGGTAATTCTGTCTGTATTTATGTTAAGCTAAATTTATTGGTTGCCTAAGAAGTGTTCTGATACATGTGTGAATTGGTGTATCCAGAGAGTATTTGAAGATTATGAATACCCTGAGTATCATATGCATAAAGATTATTTTTTTAATGTAGTCAACCTAATCACTTCTTGCTTCTCTGTATTTTAAATTATGAAGCCTCAGGGGCATAGATTTAAAGGTGAAAAATTTAGTTCAATACAGCAAGGAAATGTGCAACCTTCAACTGATTCAGGTAAGATAGGGAGCAATGCTCTGGTCTCACTGGGTGCATCTATATTAGAGCTTTGGTTAGGATCAGGAGCAAATTTTTGGAGCCCATCTCTTGATGGCCATCCTGTACCATGTTGCTGACCTAGCTCAGACACAAACTAGAGCATTTTAGATAAAGTGAAACCATCATTTGCACTATAGGAGATCACCACCTGCTGACGAGCACTCGGTCCATGGGAGCAGATGAGTAAACTGGTGAAAAACCTCTGAAATGCTTATTTTTGTGCACCCTGGGGCCTCAGTAGCAGCTGTCTCATTCAGGCTCACTCTTGGGTTTGCTCCTGTTGGCCTGAATTATAGGAATAATACAGATAAAACCTCTGAGAGCTAAGCCTGCATTTCAAAGTTCACGTTCCTTCAGACATAGGTGGACTGAAAGCACACCTCTGCAGTCATTCTTAGCTTTGCATGAAAAGGCAAGGGAATTGAGAGCTTATTCCCATTAACTACTTAAATGGAGAACTGTCACTTGAAAGCATTATTTGATACAAATCAGTGATTAATACATGCAGAGGCTTCTTTTAACATGCAGTAAGTTTTTCACTCTTGGAGTTACTAACTACTGGAGTAATGTCCCCAGAGTATTAAATACTTGGCTGATACAAGATTTATTAGGTTCCCACTGCATCAAGAACTTCTGCTGGCAAATAATGGGAGAAAGTCTGCAGATTTCATCATTCAGCATAGATTGATCACAACTGCTAGCATTTTGGCTTTTTTTTTCTTTGAGTAGCATTGGTATTTGTCACAATTTTTTATTGGCCCAATAGCTGTGCACAGTTAGAATTCTGTTAAAAAGCTTGGTCTTAGTCACCAAAATCCTAAATTTGTAGGCTTGTTTATATGCCTTAATTGCATTGAGTAGATACTGAGAAAAGTATTTTAGATATATATGTGCCTCTCTGAAAATAGAGCACTGCCACGGTTTTCTAATTTAAAGAAAAGTGGATTTCTTGACGTCATGCATTTGGAAAGGGAAGATGTTTGGAGATATGATAATTATTCTGCCCTGAGACTCTGAGTAAAGTTCTTTTGCAAAGATTTTCAGAGGGAGTGATTTGGTTAATTGGAACTTCCTGTCTGCTTCTGAACTATCCCTTAGGAATCCTGCTATTCAGAAAGCTGATGAGAATGGGAAGGAAGAATGCAGATTAATATTGCAGAATACCTGGAACAAGTGAGGGAAGGGAAGTTGAGGCAGAGAAATTCAGTAGCTTTTCCAAACAACTTCTCTACTTCTTTGTTCTAAACAAATATTTTGCAATAGTTATTTTGCTGATAGTGGACAGAAAGCTGGTTCATTTTTAGGATGGTACTAATTACACAGTAGAACCTGTTTTCCAGCAAATCACAAGCAATGTAACATCTGATAGATCATATTAAGTAATTTGTTGTAGTCTGAAGTAGAATAAAACAGCTCTTTCAGTCCAGTAAAGAAGTTAACATGAGGCAGTACTGATTCATTTAGGGAACTCTGTCAGATTTTCTGGGGTGACTTTGCCTCAGCTTTTCAAGTCACCTGGCAGGTGTGTGGTAGGATGTCCAGTGGACACTGCTGTGCTGTGCAGGCACTGAAGTGAGCTGACATTGTGGAGGTCTGGAGATGGTACAGTCTCTTGCTGGCCCCATTTATTTTGATATTTATTGTCACATATATCAGTATTGCTTGTGATTGCTCAGAGCTGCTTGGTGAAGGAAGGAAACACTGCCATGCAAATAATCCTATATAATTTCATCTGCTAGTTGAATCTCTAGGATCTGACATCCTTCTTGGAGCTGAACAACAAGCTGAAGTTGGCAAGTTGTATTTCTAGGTACTCCAGTACTGAATGTAGATGCTGTTCATTATTCAAAATTGACCTGGTATATAGGCCCTTACTGTTCTTACCCAGGGAAACTTCAGGTAGTGCTAAAAGAGTACTATAGTTTCAGTTATAATAGAGTACTTTTTCATAAAGAGTATCACTCTGTGTAACTGACAGGTGATTTTTGTCTTGCATTTGTCACTTAATGCAGGATTTCAGAGTAGAATATTAATACAAATGGTTGTGGCCTGCAAAATGTCTTTCTGAGCTAAACTAGTACTGTTTTTATTAATAATGGACATCTAATTCAAAGTAAGGTCAAATACTGGATTAATTAGGTGGATCAGTTGAAAGGGGAGGATTGCAGTATATAGTGTGTAATAAAAAGGGTATTGCTGTAGAGCACTTCATCCATGATGAAAACACCCTTACAAAAGCTTAAGGTTAGGTCTCATTATCTGTGAGTAGCAGCTCTGCAATTCTTCATGTGCCACGGCATTTCTTGAGAGCTCTTCAGATTTATTATCATTTAAATTTAGAACTTCAGTCTTTCCTCTGTTCCAGGAGATTATAATCTTTTGCTGGAAATAGCTGCTCAGAGCACAAAATTTTGACATGCCTTTCATATGCAGGGATCAGAAATGTTTGAAGTTGAAATGGCAGCTTGTTTTTTCTTTTGGTGCTCAGGTGCACATGAGCTTGAACAGATGCAGTTGATTCTAGAATCAATTCCTGTTGTACATGAGGAGGACCGTCAGGAGCTTCTCAATGTAATTCCAGTTTACATTAGAAACGATATGACTGAGCCACACAAACCTTTAACTCAGTTGCTTCCAGGCATCAGTCCTGAAGGTAAGTAATGAAAAGAAAAATTGATTCAATGTTTCGATGTTTCAAAATCGTCAAATAGTGTGCAGCTTAGAGATGCAGGTGTGTGATTGTTAAAAGCAGGTTCATCTAGAAGAATCTGTGTTCTCTGAAGAATGATTGTCTTCTGCTGTAATAAAAAAAAATACTTCCATTTTGTCTGCTTGATGATTTTTAGAGTAAAATTGTGAATCCCTGCTGGAGCTATTTGCACTGGAATTGCTCTGTTTTGAGACACTGGCCTTTTAAATACAAGGGAACATTGGAATTGAGTCAGTATAGAAGGACTGTTTTTCAGATGTTTTTAAAAGAGACTCTCCCAGCCAAAGTATCAGCAGTGTTTCCTGGTAGCCATTGGTGGATACTGATTCAGCTTGAAGCTTTCTATCTCTTGCTATTTTTTTATGCTTTAAGTTAAATTATGGTTGGCCTTAGATTTGAGTTCTCTCTCTCTTTCTGATGGCTATGGGATGTATATTTGGCACTGTACTGTCAGTAGCTGATACTTCACAGGCAGCTACTTTGAAACAACTCGAGGGCTCTAGAGCAAAGCACTGCACCTTAATGTTAAGTTCTAAATGTCAGAAATTTCCCATCTAATGGTAGCTTATATTCTACAGCGCTGGACTTTCTGGAGCAAATTTTGACATTTAGTCCCATGGATCGATTGACAGCAGAAGAAGCTTTGTCCCATCCTTATATGAGCATTTATTCCTTTCCAACGGATGAGCCTATTTCAAGTCATCCTTTTCACATTGAAGATGAGGTTGATGATATTCTGCTAATGGATGAAAGTCACAGCCATATTTATAATTGGGAAAGGTAAATTTATCACTTACTGTGATAACACAGCTGGGTGGTTTTGTGCTTGAAGTGACACTGCTTCATGGGCATTATTTCCTTTTCTGTTTGTTTCTCTTCTTGAGTTGACCTGAGAAAAAAGTTTTCTCTTATAGCATTATCATTGGATTTATAATCCATTAGATGTGACATGGACATGCTGATGGATTCCTGAGTTGTACTCAGGACTTTAGAATCTAAAGTTAATATTTCCATTATTTTTTTCTTCCCCTAAATACTTCTCTAAAAATAAACTTTGTTTAAAGAGAGTTTTAATTATGATTGTCTTGTTTAATGCTTAGTGCATATTATAGTAAAGAGATTTAGAAGTAGTCATCTCAAGTCAATTAAACACACTTTAGAAAGAGTTCTGTAAATGGAGTGAGCTATTGTACATAATTCTGTTGCTTTATGCCAGATTAAATTAAAAACCTGAAAGAGATACCCAGTTGGATTAAGGAAAAACTTAATGTTGAATTGTCATCATTTTGTAAGGGAATTTCTAAACTTGGCTGTCTCTGTCTTGGGAGCTAGAAGACTGTTTTTGGCTGCTAACACTTAGGAATTGTTTTACAGATACCATGAAAGTCAGTTTTCAGACCATGACTGGCCTATTCATAATAACTATGAAGCTGATGAAGTTCAGCGTGATCCAAGGGCTCTTTCTGATGTTACTGATGAAGAAGAAGTGCAAGTAGATCCTCGCAAATATTTGGATGGAGATCGTGAAAAGTACCTGGAGGATCCTGCCTTTGACACCCACTTCTCTACTGAGCCTTGCTGGCAGTATTCAGATCACCACGAAAACAAGTATTGTGATCTGGAATGTAGTCACACTTGTAATTACAAAATGAGGTCATCTTCATACCTAGATAATTTAGTTTGGCGAGACAGTGAAGTTAACCATTACTATGAGCCCAAGCTTATTATAGATCTTTCAAACTGGAAGGAACAAAGCAAAGAAAAGTCTGACAAGAAAGGCAAGTCTAAATGTGAAAAGAATGGGTTGGTGAAAGCTCAGATAGCACTTGAGGAAGCATCACAGCAACTTGTTGAAAAAGAAAGGGAGAAGAATCAGGGGTTTGACTTTGATTCTTTTATAGCAGAAACCATCCAGCTTAGTTTACAACATGAGTCTACTGATGTTGATAAATTAAATGACTTGAACAGTTCAGTGTCTCAGATAGAGTTGAAAGGAATAATATCGAAGTCGGTAAGCAGAGAGAAGCAGGAGAAAGGAATGGCCAATTTGGCACAGTTAGAGGCTCTGTACCAAACCTCTTGGGACAGTCAGTTTGTCAGTGGTGGGGAGGGGTGCTTCCTCATAGACCAGTTCTGTTGCGAAGTAAGGAAAGATGAACAAGTTGAAAAAGAAAATACTTACACCAGTTATTTGGACAAGTTCTTTAGTAAGAAAGAAGATGCTGAAATGCTAGAACCTGAGCCAGTAGAGGAGGGGAAGCTTGGGGAGAAAGAAAGAGAAGAGAGCTTTCTCAGTAACAGTGGGGAGCTCCTCTTCAACAAGCAGCTCGAGGCTATAGGTATTCCTCAGTTCCACAGCCCTGTTGGTTCGCCTCTGAAGTCCATCCAGGCCACGCTAACGCCTTCTGCTATGAAATCATCTCCCCAGATTCCCCACAAAACCTACAGCAGCATTCTGAAACATCTAAACTAAAACACTCAGCAGACATTTCTTTTATATTCATGAGATGTGTTTGTCTTTTTTTATTACTAGTGTAAGTAATTTTTTTACTTGAATCAGATGGTGTAATTTTGGTATGGATTTCATTAGTTTTCTGTTTACCATTGTTTTTACAATCCAGAATTACTTTCTATACATGAGTTAGTTTTGTTTTTAAACTGGCATGTCGTTTGCACACAAAATTAAAGAATAGAGCAAAATAATGCAAAATGCAGGAGGTAACAAAAAAATGCACTAAACCAAGTAAAAAAACATTCTCTCAGTAAAACAGTGTCCATGTTTTGCAGAAAAAGAACCTTGCCTTGAAATTTACACAGTGAGACTGTACATAATTGCATGAGAATATCTATTTTTCCCAAAACATTTTTTTCATTCATGCGTATTTTAGAGTTTTTCATACTCTACACATTTCTTAGACACATGATACCAGCAGCAACTGAAATGAATGCAGAATTTGGTACGCATGTGTTATCTACCTCAAGGTAACAGCAGTATGTGGCAAAACATTAACCACCCATAGTGCTTCTCATTATGCACTTCTATTTAGCCAGCATTATTGTAGTAGCTATTCCTATTGAAAATCATTCAATATTTATAAGTGTTCTGGTATGCATTCTTTATAGTGAAGTGTTAATATGCAGCACTTTTATTTATTTTAGCAAATAAGTATATTTCTGTAATTATAGAAAGTCAATTTTTGAGTTACTTTTCAGATAAAAGTTTTTGTTTAGCACTATGGTTTTATTGCCTACATAGCTGGATATATATTAACATCGGCTTATTCTGAGGCTATCCAATACATTGTTAATTTTATTTTTTAGTTTTCATTTCAAGTAAAGCACTCACTGTGTATAGGAACTTGTAATTGGAGGTGCTTGATCTCTACAAAAGAAATTAGGAATTGCTTTATTATCAAATGCTCCTAGAAGTCTTAATTGTGTTCATTTTTTAAAAATTTTGTAATGTTAGTTGTGTGCATGGAAATAATTAAGGTACAACATTACTGTAGGTTAAAGTTCTATATGGTGAGACCTTTTGTTTTTACTGTATGTTTTTACTGGATGATTCCTGTCCCATTCCCAGCCCCCCTCCAAAGCAAGCATGAATAAAATTAGGTTAAATATAGCATGTAGCATCTCGGTCTTTTAAAAATTTGTTTTACCTTCTGATTTTTTTAAATACTGGATGTATCATTGGCTCCCCTGTTTAAAACTTAAAACAAATAAAAACATGGCCAGCAAAAATGGCTGTTTGTGATGCTTTGTACACACCCTGCCAGATGAGGAGCAGCTGTGCTGCAGCTGGGGCAGTTGTGAGGGTCACTGCCTACCACAGGATGCTCGTGGAAGCATGAGAAACTCTCCCTGGAAGTGCAGCTGCTGGGGCTGCAGCGTCCTGGAAGGAGACTCCAAGAGTTTCCTTCTGTCCTGAACTGAGGAAAATCCCATGTAGAGGTGTGACTGTGAAAGCACAAATATACAGCAGAGTCCATAACCATTTCTGTTTAAAAAAAATTGACTTCAGAGTGTAAGTGATCAAAGTTAGTGTTTTATCGACGTTTTAGACAGATCAGTGTTAAAGGAAAGGCTGCTGCGTGTGTGTGCAAGCACCTTGACATCACTGGCAGCCTGGAGTGAAGGTGAGAGTGCAGGTTCCTCAGCCAAGAGCCTGCCTGGAGCTCTTCCATGAGGAGATTTTGGGAGCATGACCAGGTGACTCCTGTGGGACGTTTCAAAATGCACAGGTCAGGTCTCAGTTGCAGCAAGCCCTAGAACAGTGTGCATTTCTCTTCCAGTTCCTCCCCTCACGGCTGTTCCAGAGGGAGCTCATTAACTGTACAATAAACTCCTGCAGCCTTTCCTATGACAGTGTTTTAGTTCCTCCAGATCCTTCCATCCCTGCTCCTCGGGCAGGTAGCACAGCTGCAACTGGCCTCAGACAAGGATCTGCCCCTTCAGTGTGGCACAGGATGGGCACCTGGAGAGGGGACAGGGAGTGTGTCCTTGGGCACAGCCACAGCAGTGGGGTGTGGGCTGGAGGGAGGGGGTGACCAGCTGCCCTCTCAGGGCAAGGGACTGTCCTCAAGTTGAGATTGGAGGAAAGCAGTGGGTGGGAAGTGTGGAAGAACAGGAAACAAAATTCAGCTTAAAAACACATCTTGTATAAATGAAATCTCTTTTATGCTTTTTTTTTTTTTTAAGAACGCATGTGAAACTTAACAATACTTAAGAAGCCTGTAAGGGTACAAAGGGAACATTTTACACTAAAAGGAAGGGGAGAGTCGAGTGTTGAGCCTAAACCTAACATGGTGCTTCATTACCTTTGTCTTCTACCTGTGCTGAGGAGGCAACACTGTACAGGCTGTGCTGCCTGCTTTGGTGCAAACCCTGCTCTCACAACAGGCTCCATCCATGGGGCACTGTAGGGTGCAGCTGGGATTATTAAGTAGAAGCAATTCCCTATATGGAAACAAAAGTGTTTTGTAAGGACCCTGCAAAGTGAAATTCACTGCTAGAAAGTGAAGGTACTCTGGGTGTGGTGCTGGGTTCTCCCAGTGTTGAAGAACAGCCTGCAGAAAGTGCAGGGCATCACAGGTTGTTCCCATGGGGTAGAAGATGATTCCTGCCTGGTACTCATCAATCCTGCCTATCCCTGCAGGAAAAAATAGGTCAGTTACATGTGTAGCTCTTTGGCTGTGACCTAGCAACAGCATTGTCTTTAAAAACAAAATATGGAAGAGGCTTAAATTATGAACCAGATAAAGGGACCAGTGTTTCACACCAAGGTGCTTGCCAAGTACAATGGAACACCCTTATGTAACAAAAAAAAACAAATAAGAAATGAGAACATTAACCATCTTTTTAAAGTAACCTTTCTTCTCCAAGTGGCCTTTGGTTAAAAGGCAGCATTTCAAAGTATATTTAACAAGAGCTTCAGCTAGAAGAGGTGATGTTTACAACAGACCAGGACAGAGCCTTTTACACATCCTGTCATCACATGAGATCTAATAATTGCTGAACAGTTTGTTCTGGTCAAGAGTTCTCAGCCATGGTCAGTTAGCTTTCTTAGAGTTGTATTTAATTTTAATTAAATCAGAGTTGCTATATATAATATTAGCTATTTTTATAAGCCTTTGCCTGTGCTGCTGGTAGTGGTGTGATGGCAGTGTGAGTAGCACAGCTTAGCTGGTCTCTGCTGTGAGCAGAGCTGGTCTGCTGGGCTCTGGGCTGGATGTGGGGTTCTGTGAACCAGCTGGGTACTGGGGCAGGCCCTGCTGCTGCTGCCCCTCCCTGTCCTGCTCAGCAGGGCACCTGTACCTGCAGCAAAGGGTTCACTCACTGCCTGCAGCAAAATCTGTGCCTTGATGTACTTTGTTTTCCTGTCACCAGGCTGTTGCCTCTTCTGTGCAACAGAAGCTCCTAGAGCCA
>VZTT01033492.1:134774-189602 GCA_013400855.1 Buphagus erythrorhynchus | reverse complement strand
AAGAGGAAAAGAAAATGTACATGCAGTCAGTGATGCCTCCAGTTTTTTTACATATTTGGGTAAAAATGGTATTTTATATTCTTATTTTAACTCCAATTAAGATTTATTCTAAAATATTTTCTGAAGTGGAAAAAGTAAGTAATCCTCAAAAGAAATTTATGGAATATTTCTGTTGGGGGGAGGCAGGAGCCCATCCTTCTGTGCCTCTTGCCACATGTCACCCATAAGCATGAAAAAGGTGATAACAGTTGGGAGGAGAGGCAGAGGCATTCTATTTTTCAAGTCCTCTGAAAGGTCCAGTTGCTTAGATTTTGGAGGGAGTTCACTGACTGTTCACAGAATGCCACCACTTGTGCTATGAGGATTTGCCTGCCATTTCAGAGAACTGCATCAGTCAGAAAGTAAAGGAGAAACAGGCTCAGTGTAAAGTGAATAAATTTTTTTTAAAGTCTTCACTGGGGAAAGGCAGAAGAAAGACAGATGGCTGCTTTCAGGTGATATAAGAAGAATACTTTGCCCATAAAGTAATTTGTAAAAGTTTCTTAGCAGCACTGGCTTAAGTAGTTAGATAAAAAAGATTCACTGTTTTGTTTTGAGCATGACACAACTCTCTGTGAGATTCAGGTTGTTCATAAAAAGGGGAGTCCTAACTATAGTCACCACAAAATGAATACATACTTCAGTAGGTTTATTATACTGCCAGTGAAACTTCTGTGCCAAGAATTCCCTTCTAAGGGACCTCTAATACTCTGCATTACTAAAAAGAGACATTTTCCTCCGCAGGATGATGTGTTTCAACAAACTGAAAAAAAATAATCTAAATACTTGTTTTCATACAAGAGAAACTTGATGGCTCGGAAGAAAATGTGTTTTTTCTGTGTCTTAAAATGATGTAGGACTCTGTGAACCTTACTAATATATTTGAAACTGTAAAGAATAAAGACAAAACTATATTAAATAATTTTCAGGCTAAAAATACCTTTTTATTATCCAGTACTTGTAGAGAGGAGTAATCTTAATGGATAATTTTTTATCTACTTATTATTATTGCTGTTGTTGTTTTTATTGCTGTTGCTGCTGTATTGTTATTTCGGAATCTATTTTAAACCACAGTCAAGGCTGAGGTTTCACTGTAATTTGTAAATTTGAAAAAGTGATTCATAAAATCTACATAATAGATTACTGTCACTGCAGTACATTAGAGTTTGCATGGAGGGAAAGACTCTTCACATTGAATGTTTTCTGAAAGGACTATGGAAGATGTTTAGGAATAAAGTGTGAGCAAGCCTGCTGCCATGGCACATCTCTGTGGCTGTACAGGGGCCAGCTAGGACAGCTTGTCGGGCAACACTTTCTTCTGAGGTTTTTCAGTCCTTAAAAAGGCTGTGTTTATTTTACACTTGTACTAAGGCGAGGAAATGGGATCTTCTCTGCCCATCTGAACACACCCCAAGATATTTACAAGCACATGTAGTGATAGGACACGGGGGAATGGCTTTAAACTGAAAGAGGGTAGCTTTAGACTAGGTATTAGGAAGAAATTCTTCACTCTGAAAGTGGTGATGCACTGGCACAGGTTGCTCAGAGAAGCCATTGATTCCTCATCCTTGGAAGTGTTCCAAGGCCAGGCTAAATGGTGTTTTGAGCAACCTGGTCTAGTGGAAGGTGTCCCTACCTATGGCAGTGGGGTTGGAACTGGGTGGTGTTTAAGGTCCCTTCCAGTCCAAATCACTCTATGAGTCTATATGAGGACCTGGTATTTCAGTCAGAGCAGGGTCTTCTCAAGGGCTTAACACCCTTTTGCATTGGCTATGAAATTCCTTTTCATCAATATGTCTTTCCATGTGGGCTGCTGCCACACCGAGTCAGCGTGTGCCATGTCTCTGGTTTGAAGGTGTTGTGGTGTGGTAGCAAAATGCACAGGAGGAAAGGGAGAAACGTGCCTGTCCTTGCTGGGCACACTGGGGTCAAAACACAGCTTGGACAGCTACGTGGAAGGCAAGAAGCTCCCAGACACTGTGGCATAGGCAGCCACTCCAGTGCTAATTATTCACCAAAAAAGTGTTAAGGTAGAGAACTTCTTCCATGAATTTGTTTCTCTCTGTGGGAGCCAGGTCAGACCAAAGCAGAACCAAGCAAACCAAACTGCTTAGCTCCTTCCTTGCTGCCAAACCTTTGATGCCGATGCACTGAGTGCTTTGCATTCTGCAGTGAGAGGATTCAGAAAACCAAATTCCCCTGGTTCAGGGATAGGCCAGGGCCGTGGAAGTGTTATAGCCCATCAATCTCCATGGCAAGAAAAACAGGGGAAAAACAGAAGCTTGGTTCCAAAACATCATGTCTCTGATGCCAATATTTCAAGTGGGAGCATACAGCAAGGCCATTTTTATTTCACGGTCAGCATTAGGTCATATAAAAACCCTCACCCCTAGGTCAATGGGATGAGCTCAGTTGGTCAGAATGTGGTGCTAATAACACCAGGGTTGGGAGTTCAATCCCTCTATGAGCCATTTACTTCAGAGTCAGACTCAATGATCCTTGTGGGTCTCTTCCAACTCAGAATATTCTGTGAATCTGTTCTATAAAAGTCCAAAATCCCTGTAAATCCTCATGAACACTTCTCTGACACAGGTGACTAACATTTCCTGTTCCTAGGTGGAAAAGCTATGGTAGGGAGATTAGTCCCTAACCATGCAGACCGAGTGAAGTAAGATTAAAACTGCAGGCATTCGGCCAGCCTACCCATGTCTGAAGTCCAGAATCTCTGGGTTTACCTACTGGCACAAGTCTGAATATTTGCAACTCTGTTTAACTCCTGAAGGTGACAAATGAATCTACTGACTGTATGATGTTTCTGAATGAGAATTTGTATCTGTTTTATTTCCAAGCTGATAGAAAGGCCTCCCTCCATGGCACTTTCTTCTTTTACCTGCAACACCCAGATTTCCCTCCTTTTGGTGTGCATCAAAGGCTGCCAGGAAACCTTGAGACAGGTTGAAAGACCCTTGGTGACCTGGTAAGGCTAGAGATCAGCCTGCCCTGGAGGTGAATCCCACCTGCAGCTGCAGAGCCTCCATGGAGACTGGACATGCCTTGCCATAGCCACACAAACCTGGTCTCATTGTACTCCAAAACATGATGGAGAGCCCCTGGTCCCCTTCCAGCACAGACACATGCATGGCCACTAAAGAAATTGGTGCTGCTTTCTTGGTTAACCAGGAACAGAAAATAAACAAAAACTGGAGAAGTAACAAGGATTGTCCATCTAAGATTTTTAAAAATTTACTCTTCACACAGCTTCAGCAAATTCATGTTGGGCACACACGAGTATTTCCTGAAAAATGCAGAAAAAATATTTAGAGCACAGCCCAGTGTTCATATGGTATACTGGAACTGTTTGATTGACAACAGTATCACATCCTTCTGGTTTTACTGTGAGCCCTTGGCAATACTGCCATTGTTTGAAATACTGCTTGTGTCCTAATAAAAAAAGCTGTAAGGAATGACTGTCCCTGCTCCAGCCATTGTTAAAGATATTTATTTTTCAGTCCCTTGGACACTATCCACAGAACAGACACCAAAAGCTCAGTTCATAGCTACATTCCCAGGCTCTTTTGAGGTCCTCAGCTCACGTCTGTTTCCTTCTCATCATGAGGCCTCTTGCACTGTCTTTCTACCCTGGATGTCCAGGCAGTTTCTGACAGGGAACAAACACCATGATGTCCAGTCTGATGATGAAACTCTGCTGATCTGGGAGTGTTCACATTAACTAGTGACACAGAAAATACTCATGAAAATGGCCATGAATCCATTTCTGGCAATCTGGGTAACAACACAGACATAGTGTTCACTCATCACAAAGTTGATATGTTGGCTATGACCCTTGCAGGACCCAGAGGCAAAGAAAAATTATGAACAATGATGAAGCAGGGTTAATTAAACATATCAGCTAGGGATTGATCAGAAAGACTTATCTCCACTTGGGAACCAGCCACCTGAAGCCAGAACTCTATGGACCTGTCTCTTACTCTCCCTTTTTTACTCATGTTCACATGGGACAAATAAGTCTACAATGTTGAGCAATGAAGTTTTGCTCTGTTTGAAACCTAGGTAGACCAGAGATGGGATATAGTTGCCAGTGACACCTGAACTGCAGTCAATTCTGAGCAAAAACATGATCCAAGGAAGAGTTGACAGCGAATGAAGGGAAGGGCAAAGAATCCCAATCCTTGTATTTGCTGGCAGCTGAAAAGGCAGCAGACGTCTTCATAAAACAGCTTTGCCCCTCCTGGGCTGACACAGGGCTGTCAGATTGAAAGGGCACAAATGCCAACTGTGCTGCCTGACATGCTTCAGCAGGGAGAAATGCTGCAGCCTGTGTTTGGCAGTGTGATTTGCTGTCAGAGCATTTCATAGCCTTGGGGTGCAATTACCAAAAGCTCTGGCGCCTGCCCTGTTCAATCTGTGCTTTGGTACAATCGATGGGTGGATACCCCAGGAGCACCCAGCAAGGGACAGAAGGATGACAGCATGTGGCAACCATCCCACCCCATACAGAGCCGGCACTGGGATGTGGACATGGTGCAGGGAACATGGAGCAGGCAGTGGAAGCAGTGGGCCAACTTTGGCCCAGGTGGCTGCTAAGCCTCACCAGCTGCATGCACAACTGGGACAGAGGGAATGAATAATGAACGTATGCAATAAGGGCAGCTTAAAGGTAAAAGAGTAATGGGAGGACAGAATAGGGTCTGGCAGTCTTCCAAGGGAAGAGGTTTTAATCTGTGGGTTTTGCTTTATTTGAAGGCCTCTGATCCTCAGGCAAGAAACAGATAAGGGATCTGCAAGGCTTCACATTTGTACTGTGCATGTTGTCATCCCATCCATCTGTACTGGTCTTGGCAGGAATAGAGTTAATTTTCTTCTTAGTAGCTGGTAGGTGCTGAGTTTTGAATTTAGTATGAGTATAATGTTGATAACATGCTGATTTTTTGGTTGTTCCTAAGCAGTGCTCACCCTCAGCCAAGGACATCTCAGTGGCCCATGCTCTGCCAGTGTGCAGGGGCATGAGAGGCTGGGAGGGAGCACGGCCAGGACAGGTGACCTGAACTGGCCAAAAAGATATTCCATACCTTAGAATGCCATGCCTGATATACAAACTGGGGGAGCTGTCTGGAAAGGGCTGATTGCTGCTCAGGGCCTGACTGGGCATTGGTAAGTGGGTGGTAAGCAATTTTACTGTACCTTACTCATCTTTTGGGGTTTATTCCTTTCTCTTTCTCTCTCTCCTTTTCATCATCACCATCACCACCAACATCAACGTCATTATTATTATAGTTTATTTCAATTACTAAACTGTTCTTATCTCAAGCCATGAGTTTTGCCTTTTTCCAATTCTCGTCCCCATCCCACAAGGGTGGGGGCAGTTGAGTGAGCAAGCAGCTGGTGGCACTTGGTTAAACCACACAGTCCCAGCTGCTGGGCTTTCAGATTTGGATCCTGCTGCCTACCTGCAGAGTGAACAAGCTTTGAAGTGAGAGCTCTGCTTGCCCTAAACTGGGATATCACTGAGTTGTAGCTACAATGTGAGGCTTGTCAAAGGATCTCTGCTTTAAGCTGGTGAGATGCAGCTGATCCACTGAGGTCCTATCAGCTAACTTGGCTTTTTACATGTGCAAGGACTCCCAGGAAGACATGAAGACAATGCTGGAACTGAGACTTGGCTTTCTTTTACATCCTGCATCCTGTCTTGTGTTCAGGTTCTCAGTTCCACTGATCCTAGGCTCACTTAAAAGCACTCAGCAAATAAAATATCAGAATATGTGTCAGATATTTTTTAATCCAAGAGCCTGGGAAATGTATGCAAAATAAAAATAAAAAACCCCAAGCATGTAGTTCAGATTGCTTGCTTATTAAATCTCAGAGGAATATTTTTCTCTGTAGTCTATGAGGAGAAAAAACATGAGAGCAACTGATGATCTTGTTTTTTTAGACATCTTTTACTGAAAAAATCCTGCACCAATGAGTGATGTTACTAAATATAAAAGCTGATCTCTACAGTGGCCACATTAACAGATTGCTAAGTTTTATGAGACAAATATGTCTGCACAAAGCTGCAAAGAGCAGGAGACAGAAGATAATGAAAACTTTGGAATCAGATAGAGGTGACCAGCAGGACCATGAGTCAGTAGTCACAGTACGTGAAGTCAAAGCCAGCACAATCTGGAGGAACCAAAACAAACTCTGCAGTATTTTTGGAAGGGGAAGCCTGGCAAGCATAGCTTTACCTGGGCAACATGAAATGCAGCAGATGGGAAGATCCTGAGGGGAAGAGAAACTCAAAGGTGGGAAATTAAACCTCATAGTCCTTGGCAGTCAACCAGGAAGTTGAGAAAACTCAACTGAAACTGTACAACAATGGCAGCAGCTTCCCTCCTGCCCCAAGCCAGTGACACAAGGGACCAGATTCAGTGGACCAGTAGCTGCATGTTTTTCACAGAACTTGCTGGGGGCTGTGGCACACAGCCAGCCTTCTCCTCTTTGGCACTGGAAAGCTTCCTCCCATGAGGAGTTCTGCTCAGATTCAGACTACCCACACAAGTTGCCAGCAGATAGGCAGAATGATCCTTGCAGAGCTGACTGGTTGCTTGCAGGACAAAGCTGTTGGTTTAGAGGGGCCAGTTTTGTCTTACAGCTTCTGGAAGGCATAGATGTGAGTGAATGACTATTACTACACTTGGTCAATGTCTTTGCTGGCTTCCTCAGTCAGGATAGTCTGAAATCTAAGCTAAAAGCTAAACTTTGCTGAGAATGGGGAGGTAACAGTTACAGAACTGGGGGAGCCCACAGGATTCAGGGATGAGCAAAACATAAATGCATGCAGAACACACCTGAGTGGGTACTGAAAACCAGAGTTCTGGGAAGGGAAGATGGGTAGAGCAGTACCCATCCCTGGTAGGCATCCAAAGCATCCAAGATAGTCAGCTTGCTCATCATGGCTTTGACTAGTGAAATGGCAATGGTGGTGAAAGCAAACAGTCACCAGAGTCATCTGCTCCCCTGCATCACCTTGCTTCAGTTTCCTCCCTGTACTGTGAGCTGAGGGCAAGGAACTCAATCAAAGTTACCATGGAGAGAAAATCAAGAAGAGGGTAGAACAAACTGACTGAGGGAAGGAGAGTTATTAACATGCAAATCAATGTAGATGAGTCAGAGGGCAAGGGGAATCTGAGTTTAATTCATTTAACAGCGTGGAGATGTGCAGACCAGAGCTGACAAGAATTTAAACAAAGATAATGCCCATGTGTTGTGTGTGTTTGTGTGCTTCACAATGGCAATGGGGGACAATGAAAGAATATATATCCCTGTGGGCTGTAACATTTGCTAAAACTACTTTTCTCAACACCTTTGAATGACCACTCCTGCATGCACAGGCATTCTGCCAATCCACTCAGAACTTCAGTTCACAGCAGCAGAAAAATGTCCAGCAGATTTCTTAGAAGGAAGGTTTTTGGTAACTGCTTCCAGTTAAGAGTGCTCAAGCTGCATTTATTTGCTAAGTAATGTTGACTTCCTGATTTTTATGTGTAAAAGCCTTTGTTTCAAAGGCAAACCATAAAAGAATATTCCCCAGCCTCTCATCTCAGCAACCTAAGCAATACAGCACTCTAAATCTCTCATCGGCTGAGGTGAGGATATTTTTTCTGAAACCTGCTGTTAAAATATTGGCAGCACAAGTCTGCTTTAACATCACTGATTCCAAACAAAAGGAGACACAGACATGAGAAGATTAAAAGACTAAAAACAGGACCATATTTTGATTTCCCAGAGAATACAAGATATGCAAGAGTTGTGTTTGCAGAGGACTGGCAGAATGAGGATTTGCCAAACCAGGAGTAGCTGTCATAGCAACCACATCCAGTCTGGTGTCAAGCCAGATGTCACCTGGAAGGAAATTTCCCTCCTCTGAGGAACATTGTAATGTTGGAAGGAAAACTTCAGAAGCTGTTGGTCCAGGCACGTTTATAAAACCTGGAAGATGCAGGTGAAGACCCCACCAGAAAGCAGTGATGCTTCGTGGAAAAGGAAGTTGTTTGATAGAGCCTGGTTCATAGGTCTGGTTCTGCCTTTGGCTTGCACAGGCAGCTCTTGGCAATATTACATGAGTGTTTGCCTCTTTTTCCCTGCCTCTCAAATGGAGAGAGCCACTAGGCACCTTCTTGAAGTCCATTGAGACCTGCCAATGGAAAAACTCTACATTTGCTGACATGAGTGCCAAGAAAGATGCTTGAGCTTCATTAATGACATTTTTTCATTAATGTGGGCTCATCTGCCTCCCTTGTGGGGTCCTTTTGCATGGTCCCATAGTGTAGCAATGCTAAGAGCTGCTCAGTGAAGTAGGTTGCCCTGCTGCATGTCCTCATAGGGCTTTTCTAGAGCCCTGGCAGAGTTGCTTTCAGCATGGACTGCCTGGGCTAGGTGAGACAAAAGGAAAGCCATGGTGAACTAGATCCAGCAGAGTCCCATGCCCTGGAAGGGAGCAGTGCAGGAGCTGGGTGGCTCTGGTGGCACATGCTGCAGTGAAGAGGGTGACATCATGCTCACCAGGTGGGAGACAGCATCTGGTAGACACACCTGGCTACCCTGGGACCAAAGCCATCCTAGATCATCTTAGCCTCTCCAGCTCCAGCCATGCAAGGTCTCACATTTGTGCACATTTCCCTGACTATGCTAGTAAGGCGTGTGTAGATCCTGGTACCCTGGAGCTTCTATCAGCCTCTGATCACTTTCAGTTTTTCCTGCTCTGGTCCTCTTGGAATGCCAAGGCTAATTTATCTCAGTTCTCAGAGTGCACATGCCCAAGGCCATAAGCCTCAGAGAAGTCTCAATATTGTTCATTTAGTGGTTTTAATTTATCATAGCTGAGTATATAAGATATATTGATATGAGAAATCTGTTGCTTCCCTCTAAGTTCAGCCTTTTGTGCTGAACTATAGGATGCTAAGAATAAGTGGGTACTTTGTCAGCAGCAGTAACACTTCAGAAGGCAGTCCAATTTTCTTCTTGCCTCCCTCAGGTTACTCCTCCATTGCTGAAGCTCCCCTGCATGTCCCTTCATCAGGCAGCTATTTTTAGATGCCCTTCTCCACAGGCAGTTGATCCACAAATCAAAAAAATAGCTATGGAATCTCCCAGTGTATGGAGATATTTGGAGGTTTAGTCCTGACCTGAGATCAGACGACAGTTGAGAATTCCTCGACTTTTTTCATTAGACATGGCTCACAAGACAGAGCCCATGCTGTGCCTATAATCCAAAGCTTCCTTAAGAAACCTCAAGTTCTGTCAGTTCCCAGAAAAGAAACATCTTTCAGGCCTTAAGAATAATAATGTAATGGAGCCTATCATCCTCTCATATTCTGTGCAGAAACCATAGGTTTCTACCAGATTCTATTCTATTTGTATGGGTAAAGTCAACAGCTACATCCTCTAGGCATTGCAGGAGTTTATTTAACATCTTTGTGGCCATTTTCCGTTTAACTTGTACTAGTTTTTGACTAGGAGTGTACTAAGAAGCCAAGAGATAAAAGGGAACTGATACAGCTGACAATGTGGGAAAGTAGCAATGATATCCTTCAGCTACTTGAGGTGACATTGTCTCCCTACAAAACAAATGGCTTATCACAGATTCCATTATTCAGGAGACAGTAAACAGTTGCCACGATGCATGCCTCTTAGGCATTAAAAAGGTCTTCAGAGGATTTGTCAGCCTTGCTTGATTTTTGGAGGGTGGGGGTTTATACAATAAAGCCTGAGCAACATAGGAGTGTTTCTTTTTTCTAGAGGTAAAGAGGCAGGAAAAAAATAGTGCTAATGTGGAAAATGTTTCCTCCTTATTCCCATCTTTTTGTGGTGTCCTGAAGCTCAGCTGATAGTCAGGGCAGTTAGGGTGGCAATCAGAGTCCAACGCTATCACTTTTCCAGTTCAGTTGTTGTCAGAAATGCTGTCCAAACTGTGCAGAAAAGTTATCAATCACTTTTCTTATTTGCTCATCTTATATGTTTGGTGGTCTACAGTCATCAGGTGTCAGGTACCCTGGCTTCTCTTTGAGCCCATGATGTAAAGGAGAAAAAGATCTCCAATTTACCACTATTCCTGAGATCTCTCCCCATCCACAGTATTGTAGCTGGTTAAATTATCAGCATGAGGGAGCAATACCTGTGCTCTTTAAAACACTGGACAGCTTTAAACCACCTGTCCCAGAAGCTGGGTTGTGAATTGCTGTATAGCTTGAGCAATGTATTTAGTGTCTGTCAGCACCTTCACTCTCCATTGCCATGAAAGGAAATAAATGTTCAGATTGACTGAAATGGCTCCAAGCAGCTCAGAACATTTTGTAATTGTGCTGAGGCAGCTCTGAATGGTCCTGCTGTCTGAGAGGCAATGAAAAAGGAACAGCAGGCTTTGCTTCTAAGTACATTTACTTCTTGACTGTTGAAATCATCTGTCTGAACGAGGTTCAGGCAGCAATGTTTCCTAATTATGTAGGCCAGTGAAGTACCCAGCACTGAGTGCTGCATTCACAGGAGTTTTACTGTGGCTCCCAAAGGAAGCTGCATATGAAATAGGCTGCTGAATCTTGCATTTGCCTTTTTTTTAGAAAAAAACAGTCCTGAAATGTCCAGGTATGGAATGACAGAATATTGGTGAATACAATGACTTCCACCAGGAAGATCAATGTCTTGTAGGAGTAAAAAATGGAGAGGAAGGAAGAATGGAGAAGTGCAAGGCTTAATAAACATTTAATTAGACCTCAATCTTTCTAATATTGGATAAGCTGGAAACAAAACTACATCTATTACCTGGAACAGAAGTTACTGAAAAACTGAGTATCAACACACTGCTGATGTACGTTTGGAATTTCTATACAGCTATTTTCATTCAAGTGCCTAAATTTTCATATCAACATTGCTTAAAAACAAGTTTTCAGCTTATATTACTTGCTGACAGCTATCATTTTTCAACAGTTTCTATCTAGTCATCTGTTAGGCCTCTGATTGCTGGTTTCATAGCTGCAAGTTAAGCATAGCTACACTGCAAGTCACAGGTCACACAAAATCAGCTCCTGGAAAGGTATGCTTCAGCAATCTTACTCCATTAGCTAAAATACCTTTCAGATCCTCCTTGAGAGTCAGCCTGGCCCAGAAAGCTGCCCTATATTCACATTCCTTGATATTGACAGTATGAGCAGGCATAACAACAGACTGAGGAGCCATGAAGCTGCTTACCAGTACATGACAAAAACAGAGTAACTCTTCAGAGAGAGGTGAATACCATTGCTACACATTGACAGTAAATACAGATTGATTAATATTTCATTGCAGAGCTAAACATTTAATGTTATTCCTCTTTGAAATGTCACTGCACATCTGGGCATCTGACTTTACTTTCTGTGTGCTACTTCTAAAAAGTTAATTTCTTCCCTCTTACTGCAGATGGGTCTGTTGCCCACAGTGTGACTCCTCCTGGTACTGTTGTCCCTTGGACTTTAAAAAAAAATAGAACCGGTATTAGTGATGGCAACTATTAGGTCAGTATTGTTCAATGGTCTCAAGACAGTGGGGTGTAAGAAATACTCTGGAAATGAAACGCTTAAAATTTTGGTAATGGATTATCCCAAAACAAGGTACTCTGATCAGCTAGTGAGAAACTGCTTGAAACCTTCCAGAACTGGCAGCCATGCTCTGCAGCAGCAAGCTGTAGCAGAGGTCTGGAGAGTGTGTAATGTGGAGAACAGCAGCAGATACCCTGGTCACAAGCATGCCTTTGAGTGCCTTTGAGGCACTTCCTGCGGTGGCTGTCAGGCACACGGACCTGCTGGAGCCAACATGCAGGAGCAGGGTGAAGCAGTTTCTGCAAGCTCTGATTTTAGCCAGAGAGAGAGGTAGGTGTAGTCACTACTAAGGCACTCTAATGTCTTTTTAATTTCTGTGTGCACCATAATTAGCTATTAATCCCAGAAGTGTAGAAAACAAATGATATGTTGACAGCCACTTGAAAACAAATATCTCACACTGTACTTCTTAATATAGCCACAGAGCTCCAGGCAAGAAGCACTTCATAATTTCAAATGTACTATCCTAATTAAAGCTTGTGTTTTAATTGAGATTTCTTTTCTCCATTTCCCTACCAAAAGATACCACCATTGAATGAAAGAAAGTCCTTTACTCTTGCTGTGGAGTTACGTTACTTTAGGGTGGGACTTGCACCCTACTGATAAATTAGGAAATATTTTTCCTAGGTGCTGGTCAAATAGAAAGCTCACCGACACTGTTGTTGCTATAATATGGAAGAGAATAATCCAAATGCTTTATATGGAGAGTTCCTGAGCTACACTGAGTTGCAGGTGTGGAGCATGTACTACTGCCCTGTAGTGGAGCTGTCAGTAAACCTCCCAGTATAAGGCCATGTTTCTACTTTCTAATTGTTATCATTTCCATTTGGCAGTAGAAAGAGTCCCTTTGGACCCACCCAGCCTGGTGGTATCAGCAAAGAGCTGCAGCTTGACATCAATAGCAAATTCTACTTTATATCTTTTGTAAAGTTCATTAGTTCATTATGTTTGTTAATCCATTTTACTTTTTCTTGATATGGAACAGGGAAGATAAGGATGCACAGCTGGCTTCCTTTGCGCAAAAAAAAAAAAAAAAAAAGGTGCTTTATTATCTAAACCCAGTAGTTTGTTTATCTGAAAAATAAATACAAAACATTATTTTATTAAGAGCTTCTGATTTTTGAAGATATAACTTCTAAATAAATACTAATTGCCAATATTACATGTCACATAGATTTTGCTTCTGTAGAATCTTGTTTTAGTTCATTCTCAGATCACAGGAAACAGATAAGTACAAAACTAATAAGATATAGGTATTTTTCCCTTATAAAATGTGTGTCTGTGTATGTCTGTATGTTTTCCATAGGGAAAAGGATGGACACTTTACCAAAACATAATATAAAGCCAGATAAAGAATAGCTACTGAATTTTTCCAATTGAATACATGCCTGAGTTAAGTCAGTGGACTATTTGCCACAGGCTCCTATAATTTTTGGACCAGGGTCATGAAGTTTGGTTCAAGCCTATTGGAATGAATGAATTGCTTAACAGGGAACAAAGTATTCACACGAAGAGCTTACTTTCCCTTTAGCAGCCACCATGCTTTCAAAAGCCCAAGGTTCTGAAAAGTGGTCACATCTGGCAGAGGTTTAGAGAATAAGATAAAATTCTTGGGCTTAGAGGCAGAGTAATTTGTAGAAAATCACCCACTTCTGTGTAGAAATCCTGCCCATTACTTGATGAAATACTCACTTCTTTGGTGATGTGCTTCACAGCATGATTCTGTCTACAAGCCAGACAAATGTACTTTATTTCTTTATTAAATGTACTTAAATATTGATTTTGCTGGCTAGTATGAGGATAACCAAACTACCTATAGCTCCTGGAGAATGAAAAGAGGATGAAGATATTCATGCATGCAGAGCAGGGCTCCATGCAGTTGGCAAATGCACATGGAGCACATGAAACACCTTGGCTCCTGCCCTGGAGCTGGGGCTGGTGCAGAGGTCTCACACAAGGGCTGCTGCAGGAGCTGTGTACAGGCATTGCCCTCTGCCTCAGGTGGCACTGCCTCTGAGAGGGACAAGCTAGATGGGAGCACTGTTTGGCCTTAATGTGTTCTCTTGGGAACCCAGGCACTGGCCTTCGTGTGTGTCCTGTGAGAAAAATGACTGTTAAGTTACCTGAGTGGCCACAGACTCACAGACTCACTCCTTGGGCTGCCAGGTCTTGCTGCAGACAGGAGCATTCCCTGGTGGCAGCAAACCCTCCTCCCATGCCCAAGGCATGAGCAGCTTTCTGCCTGCTAACATAGACCTGCATTTTGTTCAGGTGGGATGGGGCTTTTCTTTGCTCTAGCATTGCCTCACCATTGCCACTCCAAGCCAGACTGATTTATTACCACTGGGGAGACGATCAGCCTTGGTGCATGTTTAGAGATGATTGTAGATCTGGTGATGGTCAGAATGGCTACAGTGCCTGCTGAGGAGCTTTGAGGGTCATGAGATGTCCCTGTGTGATGGAAGATGCTTAGAGCAGAGTTACTTGTAGTTCATTTACTCTTAGATAGCCAGGAAATCAGGCAGCAATACACTGGGCCCTAGTGATGTAGATATATATATAATGAAGCTGCACCATATGCTCCTTTCAGAATCCCTATCATTTTCCACTTATCTAATTTAATATGCTTGGCATAACATAGAACATATACCAACATACTGACATTCACAGCAGGTACTTCTAGCAGACTAAAAGGTCTCAAAATTGTCCACAGAAGGAGTGAGAGGCAGTCTTTACTCAGCTAAAATATCCGTATAAATTTCAATGAACATTCTGTTTCTTGGTGAGGAAAATGAAAAAAGGCCATCTATTTATATCTTAGCCTAATAACCATCCTTCTGTCGCTAAGACAAGTGAGTTTGGAACTATTTCAAAATTTTCTTTTTTTTTTTCTCTGATCCATCATTATTTAAAGAATAATAATAAAAACACTTAATACTCAAAAGCATATATTTAAATCCTGTCTTCTTAAGGGATTACACTTAAATGTCACTTCTAAAAAAAGACATATCTAATTTCACCATTGTCTCTCTGAAAGGTTAAGTATGTAGAGAAAAATTAATGCTTATGTTGATGTACAGATTATCTGTCTTGTCATTCAATTTGGTATTTTTCACAGACTGTTTCAATGAATGACAGATAAATTGCAGTTACAACTGATTTCTGGATTTTCCCTCAAGAAAAAGGAAATAGAGGGGTTAAAATGCCTCAGGAGTTATAATTTCAAAACATTTTTAAGGACTGGGGATTTTTGTCATAGACATATATTTGTGTTTTGGGAAGAGAGCAAACTCTGCGGCACATAGTGAAAATTTGTTTGTTAATATGTAAAAAAAAAAAAAAGTCATTGAAAAAGCAATGACTTTTTTGATAGAAATAGCTTAATGCTCTCTCAAACTCCAGACAAGTCTTCACATGCCTCATATTTATGCAGATATGACTGACTTAATGCTTGAATGACACAATTTGCATTTTCCCTCTCAGGAAATACTGTGTTAGTGCCCAGGACTGGAGTCTTGGCAGTGCACATTAAGCTGCATAGGGAAAGTCCCCAGCTCTCTGGGATTTGGGTGGGGAAATGTGCTCTCCCACAGTCATTCCCAAAGACTAAACTTAAGTAAATAAAGTTGCATCAAGTTCTTCCACCTCCACTTGCTCCACTCCAGTTTACATACGAAGTACCTTTCCAGTGAGATTATATTTATTCCAAACAAACTGTTCTGACTCACCATGGTGTAATGACTGGATTTGTGACTGAGGGAAGAGCAGTGGAGGTTTGCATGGATTTTAGCAAGGCTTTTGACACAGGCTCCCAGTTTTTTTGCACCAAGTTTGGGCTAATATGGTCTGGATGGGGAGGTAAAGCCTGATTAGATGATGAGACTCAGAGGGTTATGTTTCCTGGCTGGACCAGCATGCCTGCAGTGACTGGGGTATCTACATGTCTATTCTGGAATCTGTCATGTCCAATGGCTTCACCAGGGGAGGAGTGTGCTCTCACCAAGTTTTCAGATGACACCAAGCTGGGAGGATCAGGCAATATACTGAGGTGTAGGCCTGCCAGCCACAGGGACTGAGACAGTCTGGAGGAATGGCACAACAGGAACCTTATGAAATTCAACTAGGACACTTGCCAAGTCTTGCACATGTGAAGGAAGAGAGCCCTGCAGTGATGTAGGCCAGGACTTACTGAGCCTGGTGAAAAGATGGCTGTAGGGGCACACAATAACCCAAGAGAAGCCACCCAGCACCCATGGGGAGGTGGCAGGAGATGGAGGTGAGCTCTTCTTGGTTATTCTTGGTGGGAGGATGAGAGACAGTCATCATTATTGAAAAAAAGAAATAAATTTTAAGGAAAAGTCATTCCCTCTTGGGACAGTCAGGCAGTGGCATAGGCTGCTCAGAGATGATGTGCATCTCCATTCTAGGAGGTTTTCAAAATTGGGTGAGATAAACTCCTAAGCAGCCTCTTGTAGCCTTATGACTTACCCTGCCTTGTGTAGGAGGTTGGACCACAGATCTTCTGAGGTTGTTTCCCACCTAAATTATCCTGTGGTCCTACAACAGCTTCTGATAACAAACAGTAGTCTGTGATTACAGAACCTTTTTCTACATATATATAGTTCCTATATTAGTTGGGAGTGGCAGATGAAACTTGCAGCTCCCAGAGTGTTTTTTGGAAGTGGACTAAGACCTCTGACATGTGTGTTGACAGTGAGCTCCAGAACACTGGATGGTCTGGAACATGGGAAGTATATAATTACCCCAAGAATGAGATTTTGCAATGATTTTCCAAATGTATTTGTTGGGGGCAAACTGCTTAAACAGTTCTAAAATACAGCTTGATAAATTTATGAGTGGAATTATGGGATACGATTGCCAGCAATGGCAGGGAAAGAATTCAGTGGCCTAGGACTGTGTGCAAGCTTACCTCTTTTGTTTAGACAAATGCAAGGCCAAGCTCCTCATCTTCAAGAATAAATAAATGGAAAATTAAACATGGTAAATATTGTAAATATTTCATTGACACTTCAGACTGTGAAATCAAAAACAATCTCTTGCCAGTTCGAAGTTATTAGTTTGTAGCTGTGAGGCTTGATAACCATGATAATAAATGGCATTTAAATTCTAGTGCAAAATGGATATCAGAAACAAAATGCACAATTATGGACAAAACTAATTAAGCTGTGATTGGTTTATTCATATCACAGCAGCTGAAGGCTGTGTGATAAACAGCTTCAAAGCAGGTGCAGCATATGTCATTGGCTTGATTAATAAAAATTGACATTTTATTCAAGCCCAAATTTAAAAAAGGAGATTGTATACAAATTCAGTCATGCTATAATGGTATTACATTGCAACAAAACCCTAATTTTCTTCATGAAGTAATTGCATAATTCCAGTTTGTCATGATAAATCAAGCCTGAAGCCAAGCATAGGAAGATCTAAAAAAAGTCAAAGTGCTCTTCATGATGCATGGTCCAGGATATAACCTTGCAAGAGTCAAATGTGGAACAGTAACACACATATTTATAGCCTGGTCACAGAAACTTTTTATAGCCAACCACAGTTTCAGTGGAAGGAAAGGCATATTTCCACAGTAATGCACTGTACAAAGGCAGCATTTTTCGATTGAGATACACCTGCCAGAGATCTGACTGCAGTCAGGGGAGCCACAGTCAAAGCTGCATTTCTATCACCTTCAGTTTTAATAAAGCAGCAATCCACAACCCTAACAGGCACATTTCATACTT
Organism: Buphagus erythrorhynchus; assembly: GCA_013400855.1. NCBI lineage: Eukaryota > Metazoa > Chordata > Aves > Passeriformes > Sturnidae > Buphagus > Buphagus erythrorhynchus. Next base: position 172,180 of record VZTT01033492.1, on the reverse strand, counting down.
ACTGTGAGGATATATGGGGTGCTGCTGACCTCCCGCAGCAGGTTTGGGTATAGTCCTGAGTGCTCACAAGAAGGGATGAGCCTTAAAACCTGGAATCTGGAGGGAAGAGCTCCTGCTTCTGCTGGTGCTACTGGGAGAGCGTGCAGGGAGGGAAATCCCCACAGCATGGTTGGTGGGCTCCTCAGCAGAAGTGCAGTCAGATGAGATGGGGCTATTATGGGCTAATCTGGGAGTGGTAAGGTACAATTTTGTTTTCATTGCACAGCATCATAAAGCAAATAAATAGTGCTCAGCCTATAATGAAACCTGATAAAATTCCATTGAGTGATATCAGGATTGATCACTGTAAGCTGACATTGCTATTTCTACATTCCTCCGAAAATCTGCCCAGTGCAATGTACAAAGCACTGGCATAATGCCAGATTTGTTCAGCTCTAAGTGTTATTAACCACCAGAATTACAACTCAAACATAGATGGTAACCTAAATATACACAACAGAAATATAATACTGGGAAAATAGGATCAGAAAAACAAATTTGAAAGGGAATAACATTAGTTTAGTTACAATTAAATAGTTACGATTGAAAACCCCTTACAAGTTCCCATGAATTAGGTTAACATTGCTTTAAATAAAGAAAATAAAAAATCGATTTTTAAAGTTTTTTATGTACATTGCCAGTGTTCTGTGCAGAAAATGCTGCCTGGTAGGTATTTGATGAGAATTACTGGTATTAAGGAAGTAAAGCTTATTTCACTTGGCTATACTGGGATATACAGTTTTGTATGAAATTCTGAGTCCGCAGCAGCCAGGATAAAATGGGGAAGGTCTTGCTGAAATCCTTCAGGACACCTGACAGCAGCAGGCAAAAAATGTGGAATATGCCAGAATGTCTCCAGTGGCAGTAGATGTCTATCCTCAGGCAGTGTAACTGAACCCTAAATGTGTCTGTATTTTACAGGATAAAAGGATACAGCATGGTTATAAAAGTCATGAGTATTTCTGAGAATTTTTCCAGTGGGGATTAGGGAAGGAACTGTTTCATCTACTGGCACAACCATACATTGCAAGTATTGATCAAGGAAAAATTTATTTACAGAGATTTTTCAAATACAAACATAAAATAGCACATATTATATATATATTTTACAAAAATGAATATTGAAATAATAAACATGGTACAGCACAATACAACATCAATGAGCTAAACATAACAGCAACAGAAATCTATGTCTGGAAGAAGTTTGCTGTTAGTTGTACATAACCAACAGAGCTCTACAGTACCGTGAGTGGAATTTCCAATGGACGGGAAAACGTCCATTTACTGCATTTCATAAAAAATACTATAGTAAGGGTACATATGCCAAGTAATTATGTTGCATTTTGTAATAATGCTGAAAACACTGAGTCTTAATAAAAGTTATATAGGGCTGAATAAGCACTGGATAAATGTTTGGGGAAGAAAAATGTGTAGAGATTATACAAAATACTGATAAAGTGGCTTATTGGTCCTTTTATTAAGTTTAATGTATAGATTAAAAAGTGTTGCAACACCAAGTCTTAAACCACCAGAGAGAAGTAAAAAAAAAAAAAAAAAAGGGAGAGAAAATAGAAGGGAAAAGAAAGAAGAATCGCACCAAAAAAAAGTTTCCTCTCTACTTATTTTGTGCCATGGTCAACATCTGTGTGTGCGTGTGTGCTTTCGGGAGCGCCGCACTGAGGGGCTGCCAGGCGCTACCCCAGCACGTGGGCGCTGCCACCACCCCTCACCAGCCTGTCCAGTAATTGGTGCATGCAGAATTTCACCATTTGCCAAAGCAGAGTTTTCCTTGCTTATATTTGTGTGGAGCAGACCCTGAGCAGGCTCGGGTGACAGAGCCTGTCCCTGCCCAGCCCGGCTGGGTGGCTTTGCACCGACCTTCACCTCCCTGCCACCCTGGGGCCGCCCGCCGTCCCGCTCCTGAGAGAAAGCACTTGAAAATTCCTTGTCCATCATTGTTGTCCAGCAGACCTGGGCGAGCCTGGCTGGGCCTGCGCCCAGGGCCGGCTCAGTAGGGGTATTGCTTCTGCTTCTTGCCCGAGAAGCAGGCGAGCCAGGTGCACACCAGCATGGCGGCCGCCGCGCCGCCGCCCGTGCAGTAGTAGGCCCAGCCGATGTGGCAGGTCCCTGCAAGGCAAACACAGCGACACGGGACAGTGTTAGACAAGGGGGGGAAGCGCCGCCGCCACCACCCTCCCCTTCTGCCCAGCCAGGAGAACACTTCTCTGAGATTTCGGCCCACTTGTATGCCCACCTCGGACAGGGAACGTGGGGCGTAATTCAGGCTCTGCCATGAGGGAGTTTGAAGAGGATGTGGCCGAGAACTGCTGGGTGACCATAACCCAAGGCATGGGGCGCCTGCTCACGTCCCCCTCACACAGGCATCGACCATGACCACCCGCAAAGGAGCGCGGCCTCAAGGGATCACCTGCATGGGGGCTGCTGTGCAAATGGAAGCACAAAGCCCAGAAATAAGAGACAAATTTCCCTATCCCCACCCGAGGTCACAACCCATTGTTGAAAACTTCACTGATCTGTCTAATGAGTGACACAATATGGTTCTGAATCAATTTAAAGGCCTCAGCATCTTTATACAGTCAAGCTCATCACCAGTAAATGGTGCTGGGGAATCCCATAGTGGACCATAAAGTGATTACTTCCCTTTCAGGCACTGTGCCTGCAGTAGGGGAGATCAGGAAAACAGCAGCTGCGGCAGGGAGGAAGCCTCTTTAGAGAGCTCCAAAAGCAAGGAGATGGATGCTGCTGCTCCTCAGGATATTAACCCATCTCAGAAGCAATTTTCACTTGGGCTGCATAATCTTTGTCTTTTTTCAGTGCGTGGGACTTGTTTACCACCGAGGTTCTTGTATTGTTGACACCTCGTGTGATATCACCCTGCTTTGAGCAGCGAGTGCTCAGTAAGGCACAAGCAGCAATGCAACACTTCTTTCCCAACCTTCCCAAAAGCAGCAGAAACCATTCTTCCCTTCAGACAACAGAAGGTATCAACCGAGTTTCCATCTAGAAATAGATGTCATGTTGGTATTCTATCCCAATGGCATTCTGGAGGGCCAGGCTTGAGGTTCAGGCAATTATCAACTCTGCTAATCCTGCCTTAGGCACAAGAAACACAAAATGTCTGTTCATCTTAACATGTCCAAGGCATTTGCATGCCTCGAGGCAGACAGCATTGTCACTGACTATCTGCAGGATATTGTCTGGCAGGCTTTGTAAGGAGACATTAGTGGGAGGCAACACATGCTCCTGATCACTTTGAAGATCTCAGGCTGACACCACAGCAGGAAGCCTAATACTTGTTTCGGTTTTTTTCTTCATAACCCTCACAAATTTTTATTTTAAAAATGTCCAGTGAAACAAAGATCCTGACGTGACCAAGAAGACTTGTGGACTTGCTGCCTTGGCTTGAGCTCAGTAGCCTCTCTCCTTAATGTGCTGGAGCAGACACAGAGATTTACTTGGCTTTGTCATCTAGTTGTGCTCTGTAGGTAACACCATTCTTGCCTTCCTTACAGAAGACCACATAGAGACTGTGACTTCCTGAAGAGAAGGCCATCAGAAACCCTGGAGAGCTGTCAAGTGCCTGGCAATGTCCCTGATGCTGACACTTGCCCAATCACTCAGCAGTCCATGGAGACACCTGTCTCTGGGCCACCTATTGCTTTGCCTGTGTACATACCCTGTCCTTAGCTTCTGCTGGGAATTTCAAAAACAGACTTAAGCCTACACCAGATGTTTAAACTCACTGGATTGTTGCATATAGGTAAAACCTTATAAAAGAAAGGCCTTATTAAATCAGGCTTGCTCAGCTGAACTAACAGCTAGCCTGTTAATCTCCCATGAGAAAGAATCTAAGAATGAAAATCAGTTTGCATAACAACCTATTCTTGTGAGAAAAACAGGTTGCGCCTGTGAAAAAGTCTATCCCATAAGAATCCATGAAGAAAATATGTAAACCACTGTGTAAAGAGAGTCTTAGCACATACACACACCAATGAACTGAGTGGCAAGAAAGTTGCTGCCCAATTAGAATTAAACACAATAACTTGGAAAACTGGATAAAAATAGGGTGCAAAATTAAAGTGAAGCTTTTGCCGCTGAAACTCTGAAGTGTTATGTCTGTTGTTATTCTCCAATACTGTTATACTGGATTGCTTTGAAAATGATCACGTTTATACCAGGGTGGGGTGTGCTACAGCATTTCTTGTGATGAGATGGACTCCATCTGATAAGTCTTTTAAAATTGTGAAATATTCCAAAAACTACTAGAGAATTGTAGTTGCAGCTTGAAAAGGTAAATTTTTCTCATCATGATGTTTCCAGGTAGAGAAAATAAATGTCAAAATATTACTTTTAAAAGAATTTAAAGATTCACCTGGTAGCACTGCCCGAAGCTGTAACCCAAGCAGGATAGAATAAAGTAAATTTGACCTTTTGCATGGTGTGATTTCAACTTCTGTACCTTGACAGTGGGAGAGAGTATGTGTGATACATATTAAAAAGAAGGAACTGTTAAATCAATGTCAGAGATGTGTTCAATGGATACAACATACACGTTCACTCTTGCCTGAAGAGAATATTATTTATTTCTCCATACCATGCTCCATTTACCTAAAGGACCACTGCCCTACTTAATGCTCTGACACACGGCAGGCAGGCAGTCTCTTGATATAACAAATGCAATGTAATTCACAAGTGTGAGTTGGGTCAAGATGAACAAATGAAAGAATGGGAAAGCAGGGGAACGTATGAAAGAGCCAGGAGCTTGACCTTAGAGCAATAATAACACAGTAATAAACCTGGCCATTATTTCCAGCCCATGTCAAGAGCAATGGGAGGCCTTGGAAAGAATAGCTTGATCTGTACTTGGATGATGCTGAGCAGAACAGAATTTCAAGGTGTTGTGCTGAAAAAGAGCCTGCAGCAGGGCAGGTGTCGGAGGGTATAGGACTTAGTTATACTATTCATTGCAAGTATAGTTAATCATAGATACAAGACCAGAGATAATCCATCTCAAAGGTACTCATTGTAATGAATGCCTACATTGCAGAGCCATGTGTCAAAATGAAACAATGACAGGCCTTTTATAACCCTATATCACACAAGGAGGAAAACATTTTGGAGTTATTGTTTCTGCTTTGGTGTTCTCATTTTACCACATGTATGGCCTATTTTAGTCCACTGCATCCTAAAGAAAGATTGTTGGTTATCTGTAATTAGGTAATTTAGTTGCTATTTATATTGTAAAATGACTTCTGCTTCACACTGATATAAAACACTCATTTTAAAAGGAACAGGAAGCTTTATAAAAAGCAGGGTTGAGAAGCTATTACTGCACTGACACCAGCAGGACTAGCCATGTTTCAGTGGTAAGCAAATGTTGAAGAGATTTGCAGAACTGGGGCTTAAACTCAACCATCAAGGAGAGCAGTTTGCATTCATGGAGCCTGTCATATAAAAGATTAGAAATCCAGTATTGCAGTTTCCTTTTTAATTTTTTTTTAATTCAAAAGTCAAGCAACACTACCTAAACACTTGATAGAATTAAAACAGTTGTTGAAACCAATGTCAATTTTCACACACACAAAAAAGCACAAAAGCTTTGTTGTTTCCCTGAAAGATGCATTGGAATACACATATATATACATAGGTAGAAGAGTCCCCGTCCATTGAGGGTGTGGAGATGCAAGCAAGAATGTGTACATGTTCTTGCTCCTAAGATGGGCTAGATCTGAGTTTGCACCAAAGTAAATTCCCAGCAGCTGAAGTGCTCTTCTAGCTGATAGAGATGACATGTATCACAGCAGCTTGCTTCTCTGCACAGAACTGGTGTTGCTTTTAACAAATCAGTCTTCACCTGACAGGTCAGTATTGAGGGAGAAGATAATGGCTTCAGCACTTCAACACTTTGTTAATTCTAGATTTATTTTTTTTATAAGAGAGCATAAATAATTGGAGCTCTTGGTTGTTCAGTGAAGCAGGACTGTCTAAGTTGACTCAAATAAGTTTGTAGCCAGCCATTAAAAACTTTATTTTCACCTTTGTTTTACTAGGATTGGCAGCAATAGAGTGTGAGGATGAACACTGAAATAACAGAATCATGGAGCTTGAAGTTATAGGCATGGATGGCCATTTTCCAAGCAAATGAAGGAATGAAAGACTGGAAACATTGCACTCTTTTTTAAGAGGACTGAGAAAAATCATGGTCCCTGAGGGCAGAGGACAAAAATGACGGTGAGCAAGGACACTATCAAAAGAAGATTTACAGAAAAGCGTCCCACGAAACATAAGACAATATTTATTAAACCAAAGTAAGTCAGTAAATGTAGAAAGGTAGTTTTGCAGTGATTAATGGGCTTACTAAAAAGCATTTCCATTCCTTTCCTGATTTCTAATGTGATCCTCAAGGCCAGGATATGCATCCCCTTGCTCCCCTCCTCCTCTTAAATACATAGGGAAATAAAGATCAAGACAAATTTGGGAGTGAGTAAAATTTGGCAACAAAAAATATGAAGATACTTGAGCTACCATGGAGTTGTGCCAGGATCCAGTTGCCAAAACATAATTTTTCCAGGATTTCTATTCATGATGTCTTATAAATAATTATCACATATAGTTATCAAGGTCTTGGAAATAACATATGGTTTCATCTAAAATAACCAATAATTGCCACTTATGAAAAAAAAACCTGAATATGAAAGCGTCTTGGATGCAAACCTGTTAATTGCAAGACTTAGTATCTTAAATATTTGTACCTTTTTTGCTGTTAATTTTAAGACTATCCTGGACTTGCAGTCTGGAGTATTTGGCAAACTCTAATCAATTAACCTTAAGTACAGCCAATTTTCCAAGTTGCAGGAGAAAAGGTTTCAGAATTAGCCAGACTGTAGAGAACAAATTATATACCTTCAAAAATAAAACTTACAATTCCTACTTCCAAGAAGTTGTGCAGGAATTCTAATTAACAAGTTCACATGAGAATACAGTACGATAGAGAATGTGAATTCATATAATCAATTAGGGTGTTGGAAATGTAGTCAGAAAAAAAAATGTGATGCTAAGGGATATACTGGAATTTGGAGATATGAAAGACATAAATTAATGTAAAAGATAATCAGTTAATTAATAAGAAGGCAAAATTATTTTGAAACAAAGCCAAGATAAATTAAATAGCTGAAGATCTTTTTCTTGACACAGCAACAATGAAAAACTGTCATGTGAAATCAGTGGCAAAAGGAGGAAAAGAAGTTGAGTCTTGGAATGCGTCCAGAAGGAATTAAAGTAGTTATGTGAAACAAAGAAAGAACACTATATAAGGTAAAACTGCAGCTCAGCAAACAGCATGATACAAAATAATGAATTCAGTGGAGCTGCTTAACTTCTTCCTGTTGCACAGATATGACTTTCTCAAGGGGTTTGTCTTCTAAAAAAATACACGATTTTTTAATGCATGTATATTTTTTTCAATCTATTTTGGTTACTTAGAATTGGTCTGTAACTAAATGCATAAATTTCATAAAGTTCTGAAGGGTAAAAAAGTGGAGGAAAAAAAAGGAAACTTGAAATTCTTTAGTCCTGCTGTATGCTGACACTCATATATATGATCAAATCCTCCTTTCTTTGGAGGATCACATAATTTTGTTTAATCAAACCTCAAATTTGCTGTAGGTGTGCATTTATCATGGAGCAGTGAAGGAGAAACCAATACCCAGTGTCAATTACAATGCTTAAATTCCCAGGAGCAAATAGCTTATGTGCTGCTAATGAGGAGCTCTCAGCCTCCTGCAAGAAGTCGGCAGAAAGCTCACCTCCTGCAGAAGTGAAATCAACGTCGCCCCCCTTTGAACATACACTATGCTGAGATTCACACTGGACTAGTACCCCAGACTCCCTTCAGAGACGATGAAGAAGAAAAGTCACTTACAAAAGTGTGTTGTATGTCCTCTAAAGTAAACATGTAAAGTACAGCAGATGAATCCTGCTCTGGTAGCTCCTATTTTTCTCCCTTTTAACTGGGAGGGGATTCCAAACAACCAGCTCAGTTGCACTTTTTGAACAATAAAGAGCACCAAATACTTGCTCCAGGTGGTCTGAGTCCCTTTCTGGATGCTCCTGCTTACATCTACTGCCTGCAGAAGGTTCTTGCATGACCATGTCTAATTCTGGCAACAAAGGTATGTGCCTTATCATAGAATGATAGAATGTGCAGGGTTGGAAGGGACCTTAAAGATCATCTAGTTCCAACCCCTCTGTCGTGGGCAGGGACACCTTCCACTAGACCAGGTTGCTCAGATCATCCAACCTGAACTTGAACACTGCCAGGAATGGGGCATCCACAGCTTCTCTGGGCAACCTGTGCCAGTGCCTCATCACCCTCACAGTAAAGAATTTCTTCCTAATATCTAAACCTACTCTTTCAGTTTGAAGTGATTCACCCTTGTCCTGTCACTACATGCTCTTGTAAATAGTCTCTCCTTATATTAGATAGAATATATGCAGACCTTGATACAGTCACCAAAAGCTTACAAAGATTTAAGAATGGAATCTGTTTGGGTAGCACTAAAGAGGAAATGTTTCTTGATGGAATACTTCCTTTACTTTGCATATAGTTTACTCAGTCATTTATCTAAGAACTCAGCAGCTGCAGCTCAAGTATGCTTTTAAAGGTTGTGCTCAGTCCCAGTCAAAAAATGAATGTGTGAAATCTCTGTGCTGTTTGTAGAGGATCTACAAACAAGAAAAATGCCTTTTTCAGACAGATTGCTCATAGAAAACACCTTTGAATATTTTGCCTTTAATAGGGTTCTAACAAATTGTCCTCCCTTCAAAATCCTTTTCTTGATTCTTTGACACTCTATGTCAACACTTAGCCAGATGCTGAAATGATGCCAGCTAAGGCAAATTAAATAGTTGACAAAGCCTTTTTTACATCCACACTGCTTTCTGTGGGTTTTTTACGCTGTTTTAGTAACTGCACTGTTTGCTTGGAAAGTGCTTTAAATATCATTTAGTCTAATGCTTCCACAGCAAAAGTAATTATCAAGTCAATGGTTTCCTTTAAGATATTTCAAGCCCCCTAAAAGTGGCAAAGGGGAATCTTAATAATAATGATTTTTGGAAACAAATATCCATCACGAGAACAGTTCCTGAGAGCTTTTGAGGTCAATCCAGCTGCTTGTTTAGTTTAGGATGGGAGCCAGGCTTTTAAGTCTCTCTCCAGACAGTGACTTTGACCAGGTGAGCCCTTTCACAGCAGTCCACAGACAGATGGGCTGCCACAGATGGCAAGCAAAGGTGTGTGTTTGGAGCTATCTGCTTTGGTTGCTGCTGCAGCTGGACCCCCAGGTCAAGGATGTCTCTGACTGTGAAGGTAGAGATAGAGCTACTGTATTTCATCAAAGAAATAAAAAATGCCTTCCAAGTAGCTCAATGAAAGTTCACTTTAAAAATGGAGTTTATCTTAAATTTCGTGTCTTCATTCTTTCTGGCTAATAAGTACCTGGTATCACTTCATACATCTGGTGGTTGGGAAGCAGCAGCTGGTGGCTTGTGATGATATGAATCATCTGTATTTCAATAAGTGAATCGTACTCTAGATAAACATTTTGCTGTCTAGGCTCTTAGGTATTGGTCTTGTAGTGCTGTTTCACCAAATGCCAGCTGAGGCTCAATTTTGTGAGTTAAATTGAGCATGCCCTGACCTCTCTGGGACCTTCTGTGGAACTTGGCTGCCTCTGCACCCATCACAACAGAAATCAGCATGTAAAACTGAGCCGTTTCCACATGCACATCCAGGGAAATCAGTGGACAAAAATGAAGTCTCACATTGATTTTAGACTTTCAAAACCAATACAAATGTGTTCACAGGTGTATACTCACAATGTCCCTTTAAAACAGGGGTGCAAGTTCAGAAGATTTCTTCACACAGCTTAACTATGTAGAATGTGGAAGTTTTTGCAAATGTATAGTGCAGTCTTCACTTTTGTGCATACTCTCACCTTAATGCAGAGTCTCTCACTTTAATGAATTTCCTGAAAAAAACACTCCTTTTTCATCTGTTTTTCTTGTATATTACATTTAGAAATGAAAACAAAAATGGTATTAGTGCCTCTAGCTCAGCAAAATTGAATGTGTGCTATATGATATACCATAATGACGGTTACTTTTGGGAAATTGCCTGCTAATTCCTTTTGCAGACCCAGGGATTTTGTAGATCTGACTCACTTTCACACCCTTCAGTCAGCAGCTCTGTCCTTCCTGCTGCGCCACATCACTGCTGCCCTGCATGGGCCCACAGGCAAGTCCAGGGCGTGAATAATGCAACGTAACAGTACCAGTTTGCATGGTGACAAGAGAGTAAGATGATTTTGATCCATCCTCAGTGAAAGGCAGTCCCTTTGAGCACTGCTCATTTCCCACTCCAGTCTCCACCTCAGGCACTATTAGCCTGTTGCCAAATTAGAGTACGGACTTTGACTCAGTCAATGAGCAAGGAACTGTGCTGGGTTTAAACATAACTATCTCTTTTTTTTCTTGCCCCCAGTAAATACAAAATTTATTTGTATTGCCCTATTTGTAGGAGTTAACACCCTAAAACAGTGATAGAAGATTTCTCTTGTTCATAATCTAGTGTTTCAGTGAGAACTCTGCTCTACGTGTGACCTGTGATCCAGATGGGATGCTACAATAAGGAGCAGGGCTCCAAGACCTTCACACGGTCATGCTGACTGCTGTGAAGCTGGGAACTACAAGCAGAACAACACAGCACAGGCCTATCATGGTCTCAACCTCTCAACAAGATTTGCAAGAGGTCATTTGTCCAAGGCCTAATCTATCCGTGTGCCTCTTTTCATGATGGCAAAACCATATTTCTAGAGAAGAGCAGGGAGCAAGCCCCTCTACAGGTGCACCAGTTTCTTTATGGAGGTCTTTATGGTGTCTACTTATGGACGTTATTCCCCACCCCCCTTTGCAAAACAGCTCGTCTATTGCATGTAATTTAATCAACAAATTGAGTTGTCCTTGGCAGGGTATCTTCATTTGAAAAATAACTCCTCTTTGTCCGAGACGGAGCTGTACGACCACTTTTACTTGATTGCAAAAATTAGCCCAATTAAATACATAAATGTTTAAGTAAATCCTTTGGACAAAGTTCACTTAATAAAAACCAAATAAATATCAATTTTTAAAGAGAGCAGTAAACTGCTGGGTATTTCACAATGTCAGCTCAGGTTTTCTAGAAAAGAATACTCAAATACACTTAAATTAAAGGCATAGTTATTTCTCCTGCAGCCTTTTTAAATACTACTTTGGAATCTACACAGAAATGTGTGTATTTGTCAGGGGTGGAGGGAGGGGTCCCCTCTTCACAATTATTTGGAGTGCCTATTAGTCTAATGCCTTTTCAGAGTGCCTGAAGACCTGGAGAAGCATTTCTTATCTTGTACATCCACTAAAGATTAGGCCTTTTTTCTGGGTTCTTAGCATTGCTATTTATTGATTCTCTCTAGTTATGAGCATGTTATGGGGGCAGGAGTTTGTCATGTTTTCATTAAGCAAAAATTTTCATTTAATTACTGATTTTAGTATATTTGTGGTTGACATTACACATCACAGTGACTCTGTGAATACATATTCAGCTGCTTCTCAAGAGAGTTCTTGTAGTCCCTCATCTGTACCTGCCTCTTGCTCTTCTTCATCCTCCTATAATATAGATTGCAGCTCCTGGCTTTTATTTTCTACCTTCAACCTCAACAGTTTTCCCCTCATGTTTTTTCTAAGTCCAGAACAAGCATCAGTGCTGAACCCCCACCTTTGCTGGCTCTGTGGTCAAACCTGTTGAGCTTTGACCCTCTCCCAGCTGTACACACATGCTCCCTGTTGCCCAGGCTGCAGCACTTGCTCTGCCATCCTGAAAGAGGAGGCTGAATGCTGTCTGCTGATCAGCATTCCTGTGAAGACATCTCCTTTGAGAGCAACCACGAGCTGAATTATCCTCTCTGTGTCATCCTCACTGGCACTGACAGCAGCAGGGGCTGCAGGACCAGCACTCCCATCATCACCTTTTCTCCCATTAGCAAACCAGTGCAGGGCTCACAGCAGCTCAGATTTTCTGAGAGCAGATTTTGAATGGTTCTTCAGACAACTCATTTCACTCAGGAACAGAAAGCATATCATTGCTGCTTAATCAAATTAAATATTCAAATGAAGCAATAATTACTTAAATTTGTCTTGAGACTTAGTAAGATTAAGTCTTTGAAACATCATTTTTGGCCTGTAGGCTATAATGAGTATGCCAGTCTCTAATGATTCAGAAGAGACCTAGAGGGTTGGGGTTATCACCAACCAAGAGGTATTTATGAAAGACGAGCAGCATGGTTATTAAATGGCCCTTGGACATTACCTCTTCTTTACAGATGGTTTTGATAACATACCATCAAACAGACACTGACATTAAGTAAAAAAAAAAAAAAAAATCACAGCCAAGCATTTAAGTTCCCTGCCAATGTACGTGGAAAGGAGATGTTTAGTGGCAGGGCTGCCCAGCAGAAATCACTGCAGTAAATTTCAGCTCTCATTGTCATCTGTTAATTAATGTGTTGACATACAATTGCAGCAGATCAGTGAGACCAGCACTGCTGTCAAGTCTAGGCATGTGTCACACATGGGCTGTGTGCTCCAGGTCCAGAAAACAGAGTCAGAGCCTTCACAGTTAATGCAAAACTTCTCATGGTCCTTATGCGTACCTGGAAGGAAAGCTGCCAGATGACATTTTTCACATTGGTTTCTTCACTGACTTTTAAGGCAGAGTGATTCAATTTATGCAAATATCTGACTCATGAGTCAAGATTGAGACAGTGAAGGTGGTCTTGGAGACTGCTCTGACTGCAGACATGACACTGTTTAAAGGTAAGAGTTTGTAACTGCCCAAGTGCTTTGAAGAGCTCACACTGTCACAACACCCACCTTCTGGGACTCTGCAGAGAAATAAGCTGGTAACACTTCTGCACCTGGGAACAAACACGGGACACACGCTGGAACCCTAGAAGCAGAGCTGCTGACATACTTGGCATGGAAGAGCAGGAACCAGTGTGCACCAGTGAGGTGCTAGCTGGCCTTTCAAAGGGCCAGCCGCTCAGTTGGCTGGCCAGGAACTACTTCAGGAACTACAAATCCACACAGGATCTGCCAAGGGCAGCAATGAACCTGAATCTTCCCTGCAACAGTTACCATGGAGCTTTGCCTGGTCTTTCTACTGAATCCTTTGACACACCTTTCCATGAAGCTGGTAATCTAAGTTCTGGAACATTTTTTTTTCTGCTAGTTAACTATACATTTCTGTTCTTATTGTTCTTTCTCCTCTGTGTTTAAATCTTTCTATTATTAGGTGAATAAAAAATTTGCAGGAACTTTTTATGCTTTGCTGAAGAGCAAATTTAATATCAACAGCACAGAAGGATATTAGAGTTCAGAATAACAAGGTAATGTAATGCTTCTAGAGCACATTACACATCCTCTAAGCAACACCATAGGTGGTTGCTTATAGGACACCAGTTGCACTCTAGGGATGGGTGCTGATATTGGTTATGAGAATTTCTGGTCCCCTGTCAGATCAAACGCACAAAACACCACAGGAATTCTGTACAGGAGAGTGGCCAGGAGCATCTCTCCCAGAGCAGTGTTTTTTTATCTTTCAACCTCAATTCCTTTGCATATCTTGACAAGAAATACTTCTGAGATGGAAACAAATCTCCTTACTACTCCTGAAATCTGACAGAAACATCACTGTAAAATCAAGAGATGATGCAGCAGGTTTGTCTTTAACCCTAGGAGACCATTTTTGTCTACTCCTCCTTGCACTGGGATTACTGTCAGGTCCTGCACAAGTCCTACACACACACCTATGGAAAGAATTTCTAAGGTTAACTAAGGTTTAGCTTGCAAGGGCTGGAAATGGGGAGCTCTGTATGCTTAGGAGCAGAAGCTCCCAAGTCTGTGGGGGCTCAAGGTGCTCAGCCCCTCCTGCTCTTTCAGGAGGATTGCAAATCCCCCTCTTCCTCAGTCGACACAGGATCAGAGAGGACTTATAGAGAAGGGTATCAGCAATTGCATTGATCCTTCCAGCTAAACAAGGACTCAGATGTGCATTCAAACAACAGATCCTGATCATCCACATTGCTTAATCCTTAGGTCACTGCTGTTTCCTTGTTTTCTAGAGCCTCTGCAGAGAAAGCACAGGTGTGAGCCCAGTTTGGCTGCATCCCTGGCTCTTATTCCAGGTGCTCTGCAGTAAGACAAGCAGCTTGTTTGGGAGAAGGCAAACATAGGTGCAAGTGTTATTTGCCAGCTTCCCAAGCATGTGAGTAACATACAAATACACTCTAGGCTTGTGATAGAAGGCCATAAACATCCCAGAATTCAAAGACAGCCAATTGCACTCATGGAGAATTAACTTGACCTGTGCTGTGATGGGATGCCTCTGTCTACCCTGTCAAGACCTCTAGGAGTGTTAGCTCCCATACTGCAAGACTATTAAATCTGATCTATTTCTTAAAATATGCATACATACATACATACATTTTATTTTATAACGTTCTTCTGGAAAATATTTCAAGAGATCCATCTGAAATCCCCTGCCTCGGCACTATTCCAGAATTATGCAATATGATTAGCCTACCACACACAGGTAGGTTGGTTCCCCACACCTGTGCTTATGTCCTAGTTTGCTTTTATGGCCAACACACAGAAGAGTAATGCAGCTGAGATCCTCTGTTGATGACTCACCCAATTCAAACTGGTTGGAAAGGTTACCACAGGTTTGTCTGACTTCTTCACTGTCCCAGCCAAGAGGATACAGGGCACAACCAGAGCCGATCAACAAACCTATGGAGAGAAAAGGAAATAAAAGTTTATACAAGCAATTGCCATTAGCTTAAACACAAGCTGCCACTTGGGAATCAAAGTGCAGTTTGGAAATCCCAGATAAAAAAAAGTCTCTTCTTCTCCTAAAAACAGATGAAAACCATTTGGACTGCTGCCTTCTGCTGCAGTTTTAGAGCTAGTCTGTGGGCTGGAGCCAGTCTGAGTGGTTCAGCATCAGAAGCCATGCTCAGCTTCTGCAGCTTTTATCTGAGAGCTTTTAGACTCCTCTTCTACTCTCCAGAATGGCTAAATATGCAGTTTGGAATACACAACATGTGGTTAAATAGAAGCATGTTAATGAAAGCATTTACAAGCTGATTGCTTCTGATTAATTAAAACAAAAATCAACCAGGGTCCATCATGGTTCCATGAAGAAAACTGACATTTGTACTAATCTGTTGCCATTTTGCTTTGTTTTTCAGTCTTTCAAAAGCAAGGGAATAATGGTTTCATACCACTTGATCAATGCATATTACAGATACACACTCCATAAAGTTTTCTTAATTCATTCATCTGAAAAAACTGAGGTCTTGAGTCATTTACCTGTTATCATACTTGGTTTAACATTCAGAAGAAGCTTTTCTTTCTCCAACCCTCATGCTGCTACAAACAGATGTGTTTTGGCAAATCCTGTCCCTTCACAAGACATCATAAGGAATCAGCAATGCACCCATGCACCATGACTATTTTGCAGAAGTGGCATTTTTATCATATTGCATTCTCAGCTGTCACTGCAGCAGCTGCCAAAAGGCTGATGTAGCTGGCAAAGCATTTTACGCAGACAGCCTAGAGAGAACATTTCAATGTATGTTACAACATTTAAATGTTGCCTCCTTTGTGTCAGATCTCATTTATGAGATTGGAAAAAAAATCACAGTGTAGATAATGGGCTAGGAGCACCCGACACTTTACAGGCTGTAAACCCTCCCAAGGTTTGCAGGGGTGCCTTTTACCTGCTAGGCAGAGCACAAGGTTTCAAGCCCTCCAGCTGTCACTTGCTGTCTTTGAGCATACCTCTTGACCTTACATAATCTTTCTCCTCCTCTCTTGACAATCAGGAGCAGTGCTTCCTCGCAAAGCACTTCTGCTGCCATGCTCCCAGTGCAGAAAAACCCTGGGTATTGTGACAGAGTCACTGTGGACATCACACCAGTCTTACAGGAGTCCTGAGAGGGATTGTGACTCAGGGCCTGGAGCTTGCCATACCTTTCTACTGTCTCCATTCTCAAGATACCTAAGCTTCACATATTCCTGATGTTCCTGCAAGATACAGAAATCATCTTATTGTGTTCTTGATTTGCTCAAAGACACCTGAACAAGGCACTGAAGTCCAGAAGTGGTATCTCATCTTTCTTCAAAGGATATTTAATGCTGTTAGCATCTTGGCTGTTAGCAAAGTAGCTCAGCAGCTTCTCTGCTGCTCCTCCAAGCACACCTGCCCCATTTTAAGCCAAATATTAGCTCCCTGGATCTTCCTCCACTAAGTTCAAATTTCTTCTTGTTGCTCAAGAAGAGCAACACTTCTTCCTTCTTACTTACTTATTCCTTCCCTTGTTGAGCAGTCATTGCCTGCTCCTATCTCCATATCTACATCATATAATGAAAAAGAAATCTCTGAGGCAGCCTTCTCTCAGATGGAGCATTCACCCCACAGCTGTGACAGGAGAAAAGCAATTAAGGACATGTGAATGCTAGGTATTTTCAGAACTTTGCCTGATCTGGGTATGGTTACTTCTAATGTCCTCACTAATATCTTTCACAGTATCATTTCCTTTTTTTTCCCCTAGGGCCATAGAGCTAAGGGCAGCTGGTAGAATCCATGTAAATGAGAATCACTTCTAATTAAATTCTCAGAAAGGATGTTTCTCAGACAAGAGAATTTAGGCCAAAACTGGGTCTACATTTGTTAAAGACAGCCTAAGACTCTCAAAAAAGCCCCTGTTGATTCTCTCTTGAACTGTTAAAACTAGAAAGGTGTTGTGAAGCACTGAAAGCATGGGTGATGTGCTAGGAAGGGGCAGGACCCCATAGGACAAGGAGGAACATCACCACTGAGGATGAGAGTGGCTGGGGAAGGGAGGAGGAGCACCTAGATGCCAGAGTCAGCTTCACAGAGCAGTGGACTGTGCAGCCCCAGCCAGTGCTGCCGTGGTTCTGAGCCCTTCTCACAATACTCCTGCTGCCAGCGATGTGCCCAGTGCCAGCCCAGGCAGCCACAGCTCAGGAGCTGCTGTGGCCCAAAGTGAACCACCTTGGCTGGGCTGCTTGAAATCAACTTGTGTACTTGAACAGACTGTCTGGGAGACCTTGCAAATGCTCAAAGGGCTCTGCCACGAGGGGCAGGGAGATGTATGCAGGGGGTAGGAGGGAAGGCAGGCTTGCACCTGCCTGCCTTGGACCAGATTAAACGGCGGCCAGCCCTTCCTCACAAACAGGTCCTGGGAAAGCCTTCTACCCAGTTCTTCCAGGAGAGCACAACAGCAGCACTGCAGGCAAGTGAAAGGATTATTAGCATAACAATGCTGCTCCTCCAAGCCCAGAACAAGCTCTTACTCAGCCCTCGCCAATTACTCTCCTCAGGTGGCAAGAGTGTCTAGTGCCCATTGCATTCACAGACTGTTTGTTTTCAGCTCTCTTTAGGTTTTGTTGCAGCAACAGGTTGTTGTTTGGGTTTTTTCTCACGAGTATTGCTCACAGAACTTTCCAGTGCCACTCTCCAATCACAGCTCATCCTTTTCCAAACATGAGTACCTGTTCACTCTTTCTGCCTCTGATGCTACAGTGGATGAGTGATCACAAACCTTGGCAATTTATCTCCTTCCCTATTCAGACTCCTTTAGTACCCTGTCACACCTCTTTTCCCATTTCTGTACACCCATGTCTGTAAGTTCAAAGCCCAGTTTCAGTGAAAAAAAATTCTGGGGTTCAGTCAAAAATTCCTTATCAATGCAATATACGGTAATGTTGAATTGCTCCAAAGGAGCTCACACATGGATGCTTGCCCTTAAAGCCATTCCAACACTGTCTAACAACTAGCCCACAGCACCCACCATTGAGCCTCACCATTAGCCATGCCTCTTATTAAGAGATAAACCAAATAAGGGAAAACTATGTCAAAAAGCCTCCTTATGCCAGTGACAGCTGGCTATCCAGCTGGGTAGGGGCTTTATCAGTGCTGAGTTTCACTTATGGAGTACCAGTCACCAAGCAGTGCAGCTTCTTTTCCCCTCACAGCCTGTGCTGACTGGGATGACGAGATCAAATGGGAAACTGCTGCCTATTGCTGGTGCTGCCACATGACCCCAAAGCACAAGTGGCAGCATGCTTATGTGCAAAGGACAAAGTATAAAGCCATGGGCAAGCTCACACACTTATTTGGGTGAATACAACACTTGTCAGAGACCAACAGTGTGCCAGAAGCATGGGTTTGTGCTCCATCTGGCAAAAAGGCTTATATAAATATTTGTTTTATCACAGGTACCCACTGGCCACAAGACTTAAAGTGGTTGCTCTGCCATGTCCTTTGATATCACTGGTTTTCAGCTGGTTTTGACTGACCTTCAGACAGTTCCCTTTTGTGGTGCATATGCACCTGCTGTGGATGTGTGTGTGACAAAACACTTGTGTCCTCCAGTATTTCTTGCAGGCAAGGTTCAGGCCAGGCTCAGGGATTTGCCTTCAGCATGACTTCCACAAAGACTTAGAGCCCGCAAGTCAGCAAGAAAAAGTTTCACCAGCTTTGCTTTATGCCCTGAGATATATTTATATGTATGAACATGTGTGGGTCATGTCCCATTGCTTTCAGCAGGTTTCTACATGACTTCAGCAGGGCTGATGATGCCTTGGTATGCATGAGCACTGAAGCTGAGAACTGGAATTTCAGTTCCCTTATTTTATGTACTGTTCCCTTATTTTATGTGCCTCAAAGCCTGTGGAGTTTAATAGGACTTGGACAAAAGCCCCCCAGTCCCCTCCTTCCCTTTTAATCAATCCATCCCTGTTTGTAAGCAACTGTGTGGATCAGATCCTGCAAAAGCAAAAAGGCTGCATACTATTACCACTGATAATTCATACATGCTCACAGCCAATTTATTTAATCATAGAGGATGTAGATCCTGCTGAACAGCTGCAACCTCCATTGAAAGATCCAAGTTGAATCCGAGGGCTACAAACCCAGTGGAAATCATTAAGCTAATTGTGCAGCTTCAGTAAAGAGCAGTTACTAGTTTAGCTGAAGAGTCACATTCTGGCCTGCTCTACAGTTACTGCATTTAGCCAGCTATGCTACCCAGGACACCACACCCTTCTTTACAGCCGCACAAAATGCTTAGGATGCCTATAACATTTTTTTAAGAAGGAAGAAAACCAAAACCAACAATGTGCTGTAATTACCATCCTCTGTCATCTTCCATTATCCACTACAGTCATGAAAAGAAATTAAAAGGGGAAAGAAATGTGCAGATCTGTAAATGGCAGCTTCACAAAAGGGGCTGCAGCCTCGAGGTGTGAGGGACCCAGTCAGTGGGAAGGGGCAAGTCAGCAAGTAGAGGTGCTGGTGGCACTTGGCAGCTGTTTTAGATGATGTACCGTGTACCAGGGGAGGTGTTGGCACTGTCACATACCAGCTTTTCTGGAGAGGCTCCATATTTGGGAATGAAACAGGCTCCTTGCCCTGGTCTGTGAAACACTGCTATTGTGAATGCTGCATCTGGCTCAATGTGCTAGCAAGGCATGGGGAGAGACATGCAGGGCTGACTGAACACAACCAGCCTTGGCAATACAAAGCTGGAATTAAGACCTTGGCTTCAGTACTTAAGAGGGACCCAGACAGCCCCTAGGCTCTTCACATGCATGGTCCATGCAGAATAATGGGTCCCTTCAAAAAGTGATCTAAAACCAGCCTATGTGGCAAAGTGAGGAGCTACCCAGACCTACAGATTGTAAAACTGCAAACCAGAGGGTCAGAGAGTGGACTGTCTAATTTAAACCATCCAGAGTAACCCTTGTCCTTCCCAGACTGCCTTCCCTGTCACTCTTGCTGTGAGTATAATGCATGATCGTATTTTAGTAACACTTAGCACTTGAAAGATGATCTTGTCTGTCTGAAGTGGTGCTTGTGATTGAAAATAATTACATATAACAGGTTCTGCATATGGTGGATGCAGCAGGGAAGGGACAGTAATTACATTAGTGGCTTGGCACAGATCTAGGTCTCATCTTTGAAGTGATAAAAAAATGATTTGTGGCATGCAGCAAACAGCTTACTCCAAGAGGTAAAATACTAATCACTGTTAATATCTCCAAGAATAGCCTGGATATGAGCAAGTCTTGAACAATAAATACAGAAGGATTAACAAACCAAGAGACGTTAACCAGATTTTGCTGTGGGCAAAATGACTGCACTCATAAACACCAAGACCTATCAGCAAAAGCCAGTGCACAACAAAGGAAATTTGCAAATCCTTGTGGTGGGCTGTCCTCAGATTGGTACTGTGGCTTCAGTGGCAGCCTCCATTCAAGGACCTGATGTGCCTTAAACAACCCATGCAGACATCACATAATAAATTAATTGCCACTGTCCTGACCATTCATAACTGAAAACCCTGTTTTAGAGCTCTTCCTCTCACTTGTTGAGGGCACAGCATTCCCTGGTTGCTAAATGGCTCATTCTTGGTTATTTTCTCAGTCCATTTGATGATTGCATCCCCCAAAAGCCTGTTAAATAAAGCCAAAGTTTCCATAGTCCCCTTCTTTCTGCCTTGCCTAGGGTGAATCTAAGCACATGATTCAGCTAAGTCTGATGATGAAAGCCATCAGTTTGATGAATAAAGAGAGGTGGTGATGGCAGTGAATGAGGCACTTAGCTTTGGACTCAGCCTCAGAGTCTTCCTGCTACAAAGTGCATTTTAAAATGGTAACTAAACCCATGGTGGCTTTCCTTGATTATGGGCTTGTTAAGAGCTTTTTACATGCATTCATTTTCTGTATATCCTCAGCTCCAGACAGTTATACCCTGTGAATGCAGTGAAAGGGACTGCTGGGCACCATAAAGGCCTCCTTGCCCAGCAGTTACAGGGGTCTGCAGTGCTGTAACAGGGACCCTGGGAAGCCACTGGAGAAGGAAGGAGCCCTTCATTGGGCCTTGTCATTGTAAAAATGCAATTTGTATTTTCACTTAGAAAAATAAAAGGAATGGGCTAGACTTGATATATGGTAATGCAGAGAGAAAATAAAACCAGAACTGAAGGTTTCTTTTCATACAGTAACTTTTTAGTGAGAAATATCTACTTCAAATTATCTTCCTCCTTTCTCTCCCCACCATCTACTTTTTCCCCCTTTATTTTCAGACCTGACCAAAAAGAAAACTTGCCCATTTATTTTTTGTTTGTTTTGTACGGAATTTCTAATGTATACTGTTCATTTGGCAGATATTCAGGCCATATGGAGAAGCTGACAGACAATAATTTGGAAGTCATCGCTTTCAAGACCATTTTAATGATGATTTTTCCTTTCACATTTTTTCTCTATTATCCAGCCTGAATGTTCAGGGATGATAGAAAGTTTTCACATTCCCATCTGTCACTTGAAGGTACAGTAATCTTGACAAGCAAAACAAAACCAATTTTTAGATGCAGCACGGATTTTGACTCTCTGTTTCTTGTGATTTAGAAACTCACCTTGCTGTAAAGCATTTACCTCCTATAAAAGTGACTCCAGAGTGTGAAAGTAAAATGGAGCTGGCACCTGAAGTTGTCTGCTGCTTTCAGACATACCTTAGCCAACAATGTGGTTAAAGAAGAATTGGTTAAAAACTGGGATGTGAAATACTTCAGCAGACACAGCTTCTGAAGTCCCTGTTCAAAGAACCCTCTGGGAGCTGATACCAAGCAACAGTGGAGTGATAGAAGACAGTCAGAACAGATTAAGACAAACTCCAGAGCCTGGGCAGAACAGCAGGACCCAACAGAAGAAAAAGGGGAGCAGGGCCATGCCAGCTGCAGGCAGCCTGGCTCCCATACCCTTGGGAGTCCAGCCTCAATTCAGTTAGCAAGGGACAGTGTCTTTATACTGACAGCTCCCAGCACTTCATCCAGAACACCCCTTCTCTAGGGATACACTTCTGCCTTCTCTCAGCACCATCACTTTGTTCTTTGGTCTCTCCGTTGTTCTTCTGTTAGAGAAATGTTATCACACCAATCCCTTCCACTGCTGTTAGTATCTGCCCCTCAGGAAACCCAGACATGGAGCTGAAATGGGCTTTTATTAGGATTAAACACAAGATCAACACTTTGGGCAAAAGTTCTATCTTTAGTTATTAGTCACTGAACATGGGGCATTTGACTAGTTCCTTACTGAGCCTGAGCTTAATATGCCTCATTTGAGAGAGAGTACAATCCTGTGAATTCACAAACATGAATTAATTCAGGAAGGGATTCCCTCGTCCCATTGTCCAGTGGGGGCACACAGACAAATAATTCTATGCTGCACAAATTTCCTCCCATTCCTCCTACAAGGGTCATGACATGGCAGACAGTTAGTTCAGGGTTTCACCCAAGATCAAGGTGTTTCTGCCCCAGCCTTCCTGTAGCAGGACATTAGAGGGACTCTTACATGCAATGCAAAATGAAGCATAAGAACAACACAACCAGAGGGTATAAAATGCTACAACCTTCAGCTTGCAGAGCTTGCCTCCAATAACACTGCTTAATCTTGAAAGTGATGGAAATAGGGTTTTCAGCCAATGGCAAAACTCCACCACCCTTTCTTTTCTGGTTCTGGGCTCCAGGTTTTAATTCACATTATTTGACTTACTTAGCCCCCCTTTTCTGACCATCAAGCCCCATACTTTTAATGAGACTTTTTTGGGTTACTCTGGGTTACTCCACACCACGAGCATGCACTGCCTGGCACCTGCTTGGCTCCCAGCCTCAGCAAACAGGCACAGTGAAGAAATGCCACCTGCCTACTAGAGCTCTTGGAAAGTGGAGCCAGTGGCAGAGGAAACCTAAAAAAGGTATTATAAATATGTGACAGCATCCAGCCAGCAAAGTTTTATGTCATGGGAGAGTCACAGTCTTCACTTTCACTGTGACAGAGCATGGGGCAATGGAGGGTGCAGATGAGAGTTTTCTGACAGATGAGACATCACTTTGTTTTGTTTTTCATTTGATCAAGAGTGGTGTGCTCATTGCTAGAGAATGCTTCGGGCTCAGAGAGGGAAATCTCCCCACCCAGAGATGCTTCCTTTCTAGGTGCCTCAGGTGACACAGGGCATATCAAACCTGCGCAGATGCCTCTGCAGTGACAATTGAATTGAGATCTTTGTCAGTGGAATCAGGGGAATTTAGAAGACTTTTTTCTCATCCTAAAGAATGCATGAATGTAGGCCTGTGATTAGGACACATCTAAGCTCATGTAACTCTTAAGACAGCAAAGACATTCACGTGGCACTGGTAGACATGACACAGAGGCAGCAGAGAAAGGCAATGCAACTGGATTAGCAGCTGGAGGTGGAATAGCCAAAGGCATCTCAAATGGCACTAGGCACCTGTAGGTCAATGACTTGAATTGTGCTCCACTGGCAGTACAAACCCAGAATGGGATTTAGCCACCCAAATATGTCACCTTCTGCCAGTTTAATTGCTGCTCAGTATCTTGCTCCTTTACTGCCTCTCCAGAGCAATGCAAGGTTCCCCTAAGTCCTCTGTCATACCTGGCAATCCACACAAAGATTTTGCAGACAATAGGGTATCTCTAACAGTGCAAGGCAACTAGATTTAGCCTAATGAGTTCCACCCTAAATATCTATTGATCTTAATGTGAGCTTAGAAACCTACCTCAAGGGAAAATAGCTGTATTGTAAACACCTTTATAAAGTGTATGAACCCAGCCCAAAGTTACTTACACTTTTCTTTATCCCTTATCTTCTATCCTTCTGCCCTTGGTCTGCCCTTAAGATGCAAATATCTCCATTCCTGTCATCATTTCCCCTCCTTTATGGGAAATTACCTGAGTTTTAAGGACGAAGGAAAAGATTGAAGGAAGAACTGTGCTTCTCCTCAGTGTAAACCAGTATGTTTGACTTTAAAAGAAAATAATTTGTATGGAAAAAAGTTGCTGCTTCAAAATGGCCTTGGTCTGCCTCAGTTGCTACCACTCAGAACTAGTTTTGGCAAGTCTCTGTGTCATTTCTCCCAGAGTTTGTCGCACAATGAAATGATTGACACCAATTGTTCTGAAAAGGATGTGACATGGTCCAGTTAAAGGCAGAGTGAGTCTGCAGAGTGGAACTGAAACGCTTGAAGAGCTCCAGAAAATACTCTGGAGTTTAACTGTCAGCTCATTTTTGTTTGGCAAGCCATGATCAATGCTTGTACATTATAAGCTTTAAGGGGGGAAAAAAAAAAGCCTAAGCGTTATCACATGCCATCAGACTTCTTTATGTGACAACCCATCTGTGTGCTTACCCCATCGTTTTGTGACTCAGAATCAAATGCTTGACAGTTCAAAGAGTCTAGAGCAGCATATGGCATATGGCATAATGTATTTAAATAGAAATCATTCCATTAGAAAAACAAGGGTGCCTACTGTAATTAATAAAAGGTAGTTTAATAACTAACTTCCCAAAATGCATAACTCTCCATGTAGTCATAGTAGACAAGGCATATTCCTTTTCATTAATACAAATTTCAATAGCAAACGGAGACTGGCCAAAACTAGACAGAATTTTTCAGGAGCTCCATGCTTAAAGGATTTCCCAGTACATGAACTGATCTCATGAAACACTGTAAGGAGCAGATAAAGGAAATATATCCTGCATCAGTGAAGATGCCTAAACAGAAAAATGGATAAATGGACAAGCATCCACATACTGTTTTAACAGCCTTCAAGACAAAGGCTGTTAGAAGCACTAAGTCTGCAGCACCCTGACTCTTGAGCACTACTCCAGTAATTTCACTGCTAAATTGTAGCAGCTTTTGGAACTATTCAGTCATGGATTAAACCAAATAATTGCTTTTCCATGTCTATCAGTTCACTAATTTATTAAAAAGCAATAGTTTGTAGATGATGAATAAAGCAACAAAAAATGTCCAGCCAATTCCTTTACTTTGGTGGCATATCCCCAAAGTCACAGGGAAACTGGAATGGATGCAAAGCCTGTATCCAGTGGGGGAGTACTGCATACCAGGCTTTTGCCTTCTCAAAAAATTTTTTAGTTGGTTTTATTTCACTTGAGCTGTCCATGGATTAATACAAGATCAACCACTGTACATCTCAGTAAAACTTCAGCTGTACTCAAGACTTTAGAGTCATATTTTTAGTATACACTCTGCAGACCCTCCGGCAATCCACAGAGTACTTTCCAAGGAAATTCATACATGCTACTAAGAAATCTATACCTGCAATAAAGACTGAATGGCTCTGCATTTCTACTGGAGAGTCTCTAAGACCGCTCAAATCAAATGAGTTTGGAAATCACTTCTCTAGATAGGAAATACAGTAAGATAAATAATGCTGTAAAAGTCAGTGGCAGTCATCAAGCTGAGAATCACTTTTCGCTTTATGCTTTTCTCATTGGTGCTTCACAGGTTTAAGTCTTCTACTCAGCAAAAATGTTCACACCAGCAGCATGGTCGATATGCAGGCCTGCAGCCATCAACTGCATGTCCATCTGTACAGTGTATCCACTGCTGATGGATAATGCTCAGACAGCAAAGTGCTGTAAAATACATGGGAGCTGGTGGAGAAGAGGTCCGTTTCATTTACTGTTTTCATTTGCTGCTGTAGTTGCAGCATTTTTAGCAGCTTTTTAAATACCCTTTGCATTCACAAGGCTACTTGCAGAGCAAGCAGCTAAGCACATGAATTAATCTGTGCATGAACAAAGGTGCATTCAGTGCTGTTTGCCTTTGTGCTGAATTACAGTGGGAAATCAAAAGAAATGGAGTTAAATCTAAGCAATAATAGACTCCATGTGAAATCGATTGTTTGTATGGCCTCCTCAATTAAAACCAACTATTACCCCACTCTCAGCTACTTTGTTTTCAGTAAGGAGGATGGTAAGATTCAACACAGCTCCAATTAGAACTGTGTGACACTCAAAATAGTGTTTTGTTCTGCATGATTTTCACATGCTGAAAAGCTTGCATAATGAGACATATCCAAGAAAAAAAGATATTTTTTATTTTTAAAAAGAAATAAAAATACAGCTTTTTCTGTGCTTCCTATCCAATGGCATTCAAACTCAATAACTGACCCAATTTGCAGAGGGAAGAAGTACTCTATTGAGTCAATTTTCCTCAAATAGATCCCATTTTTCAGTTTGCCACAAAATGTGATAGATATAATTTTGGATAGGAGCTGCAGTTTGTTACAAATATATTGCACATCTGCAGCTCAGAAAAATTTGGCACCGTCACTTATCCTCTTCAGAGAGAATCCATATGGACAACCTTACCAACATCTCAAACATACTTAACTCTTTCTGTTAATGAAAAGCAGTGCATGAGAGGGAAGGGCTGAGTAGAAGGGTGTGAGCCTTCTCATGAGCCCACCTTTGAAATAATTTTGAAATGAGTTCAGTAAACTTTAGTTTAAAAACTAGGGCTGGAAGGGACATGAAGAAGTTATTTAAATCATCCTTCAGCCTCAAAGTCAGATTAAGCTCTACTTGCACCTTCTGAAAGAACTGTTTGTTGAATCTATTCTTAAGAGGCCCCTCCCAATGGAGATTCCACCACCTTCCTAAGGCATTCTGTTCTTGTGTCTCTGTGTCTGCTGCAGAAGCTTTTCAATTGTCTAACCAATATCTTCCTGTGGCAATTTCAGTTCAACCCTTAAACCAAGGACTCTGCTAAACCCCTACTGGGGCTCTGAGAAAACATTTTATTTTCTTCCCTCTTTGCATCACCTTTCTCTATAACAAATTAAGCAGGCCAAGTTTATTCCTTTTTTCCCCGCTAGAACTGGCCATTCCATACACCCTCCTCCTCCTTCCTAGAGGATTTCTGTGGCTGCTGGCTTCCACAGTCTGTTGGAATTTTCCCTGCAAAAAACAAAAAGCCATGCCAGAGTACTATGACAGCAGTTGAAAAACTAACCAAACTTGTTCCTTTCAATGGAGAGAACCCAAATGAAATTAAGTTAAATGAAACTAAGAACTTGAAGGTGATGATAATACCACGTAGCAAAACACTAAAATGAACTGTGTGACCCTTGAAGCTCATCTTTGTCCCTTCTTCCTAAAAACTTTTTAGAAATGATGCTTTATGAGCAGTGGAAGACTCTTCTAGAAACTCTCCACTATAAAGGCTGTCCTTGGTAAAAACCTATCAGTGCTTTGATACCATCCCCAGCACTCAATAGTTCTGCTCCAATTTACAAGATCATTGGCTTAATGGATTAACACTTAGTGAATGGAGCATGCAATTCCTAAATACAAGACATTAATTTTTATTTGGACCTAGGAGTAGGGAATGCTAAGGAGCAACATTAGCATTGGCTGGACCTTCTACAAGGATTGAGAGAGAATTTAAGAAAAAAATTGAGCAGAAAATGAACAAGCTATGAGGTGAATGTTAGATGGCTGCAGGAGCCACTAACAATGGTACTTGGACCATTTATAGTCTTCAAGGAGGAAAAGCCCCTTATTTTCAACTCTCCTCACACACTAACTATTGTTTGCATTCTTCTTTCAGAACCAGCTGACTCCTGTGACCCGTCCAGCTCCTCACTGGTCACTTGTGCCGCTGGTTCCTGCTTGAGTCTCTGCAATTTATATCTCAGATATCGAATGAGCATCCTATGATTTCTGTGATGCAAATAAAACCACCTGCAAGTGATCCCAAGCCAAAGCTGTTTGACAGAGTTATGTATTCAGCAAACAGCCCTGACTGAAGCTGGAGTGCAGCTTTTGGTGTGCAGGCTGAACTGAGCAACTTACAGAGGCTGCAATCCCTCTGCTGCTCCAGGTCCCAGCAGCTGCCTCCAGCTCTCCACAGTTTTCACACAACTCTGTCCATACAGAACACTGGTCTGCTGAAGCATTCCAAAACATGAGCTCCCTTTATGGCTTGGACAGGGACTGGTGCAACCAGTTATAGGGTTATAGGATATATTTTTAGACTTTTGAAAGTAGTAGAGTTCACATGCAAAAGCACGAGTAATTTACACTGCTGGAAAATGTTGAAAACCAAGTATATTTTAATCATGAGAGAAACCCTATCCTTCTTTGACTTTCTATTTAAAACTAGAATAATACCCAGCAACTGCTTTAAGGGAAAAGATCTTCCCTCCCTCCTGGATCTGACAAGACTTTCGCTTGTCTAACTTACGTACTCCAGGGGCACCTCCATTGTAAGAAAAATTGTATCCCAGAAGCATTAGAAGAGCCCTATAACTAAGCCAGAAACATGGAGATCCCGTTAGTCCTGGCTTTTCTAAAACATAAATATTCATTTTAAAATGATACCATCACAGCTTCCAGGACTAGCTGTTCATCTTTTTTTTCATTCTCCTGTCTCTTTTACTGCCACAGAATCCTTGTTTTGAATTATCAGAACAATAATTAGATTCCAGGAAGGATGAGGGGGGGAAGCATTCTTGTTCCCCTGAGAGGAAGAGATAAAAGTTTCATTTCTGAAAGCTGATGTGCCAATGGCGGATAATGGGGAATTGGGATTCCTGCTTAACTGCATGGGAGAGTTCAGTGAAGTTTATTAATAAAACAATTTAGATAAACTCCATTTATGCATTATTTGTACTAGTATCTTGGCAACTGCTTATTTAGCATCTTGAGCACATCAGGAATTTTAAAGAGAAATACTGAAATCTTCCCTCAGACTGTAAAATCTTTGACAGAAGTGGGTCTGGGAAGTGCTGAAGAGTTTTCGTTTTCTGCTTCTCTTTATTTTTCTTCCTCCAACCAAAAACAATTTTCTAATATCCTTGGCATAACTACTATAATGAAGCATAATTTATTTGATCCTTCCACAGCCCCCTTAGGATTACTTCTTGCAGATAGCCAATTATAAACTCTTACATACTTTATAGCCCTCATTATGTCTGACAGAGGCATACTAATAAATAATGCAAAACCCCTTTTGTACCCAGTCTACCTTGAGAGAATACCGGGGTCTGCTATGGAGGGGAAAAGCACATTGTAATCCATTCTTATTTCCAAATGGACTGAAAAACTTTCTAGCTTCAGCTTGCTTCCTTGGGACACTTTTTTTCCCAGACTGGACTCCTGTGGCTTGATTCATTACTAGATAAAAATCAAGTTCAAATAGAAGTGGACCATGACATACAGAGTGTCACTGCCGTGTCACTTCCTCGTGACATCCTGTCAGCTGCAGACAAGAAAGGAGGTCTGAAAGCAGAACAGCCAGGTTGAATACAAATGAATGAATATTTGGTTGTAGGGCTTTCACAGTAACGAAGCAGAAAGGGCCAAGGCTCAAGGAGCACATTTTACCCTGCCTGTGCTGCTTTTCTAGTGCAACATCCAGACACTGCTAGTGTTCAGGTCAAGGCTCTAGAGGACAGCAAAACAGCTCTGACCCTCCCTCAGCTGTTAGGATTTAAAGAGCAGTGTGAGCAACTCAGCAGAAACATGGGGTTGAATAAACATAGATGAGGTCCCGGTGGACTGCTTTATTTTTGCCTTTAATTGACATGGTACTACTTTTTAAAGGCAAAAGCTGCAACTAGAATGACTGGGAAATGTTACTAAGATCACTACAGAGACCTGGGGGGTCCCAAGGGTTACAGCCAACTTCTGAGCCTGCCAGGGACTTCCCTGCAAGCACTGTGTTACTCATACTGCCTCTTGAAGCCTTCTCTTCCCTACATAAGGAAGACAGGATAATAGTTCCAAAGGGCACAGGGATTTCTTGCTTCTGTGTGGTGCTTTGAGATCTTGAGAGAAGGTGTTAACACAAGATTTAAAAATCGACACAGCAAGCAAATAAACAAACCCAATTTTTCCAAGGGCATAGCTCACCACAGCCCTTGCTCCCGGAGGAGAGGACACAGCTACTTTCACAGACTGTGAGATGGGCTGCAGAAGCCTGAAGGTTCAACTCCTGGCACCAAAACGAAGCAATATTCACTAATATTCACAGCAAATTACACAGCCTGAGATTCCAGCAGACTTCTAGGTCTACAGTATCTTTGATATCCCCATATGGCTCAACACAAATGTGGAATGAGTGCACAGAATAAAAGTCTGTGTAGTACGAATACCTTGGCTGTGGTTAAGTTAGAGCCCTGCCACTGAGCCCTGCTATATTCTGCAATTAAATCATCAGCCCTTCATCACTGGCTGTGGGGATGCCAACAAACAAGGGAAACAGAGACATTTGCCTTTGCATGCAGCTACAAGGAAATTATCTGCCATTTTAACTACAGGGTTTGACTAATGCACACTGAAGCACTCACCTTCAATTAGCCATTTAACCCAGCAGATCCAGCTGTGATCTGAAGAGGCTGAGATACTGCTAAGTATTTCTCTCCCAGGAGCCATAGGGAATGGCCAGAGGATGTGATAAGCAGGTAAATCCAACTGGCTGACAAATCCTGTGCTCCTAGGAATGAGCAAAATCCACAGTATCTTCTCCATTTTGTGCACCCCTCCACTTAAAAAAATCTCAGCACCTACATACTTCATTTGGGAACAATATGCCCCTGGGAAACCATGCAAAAGTGTCACTTGAAGATTTGATACTCTTAACTCATGGTTTATGAATGCATCTTTTGTTTGTTTTTAAAAAATGAAATAAGCATAAATTAAATATGAGAAACTTTTTGCAGTTTGCAGGCAGAAACAACAGCTAAACTTTAAAGTGTAAACACCTGCTACTTTTGTTTAAGATGATTATGGAAACAGCCTTTACATAAGACTTGATCAAGACAAAGTTGAGGTGTCCACAGTCTGGATATTCCCACCTGAAAAACCTGTTGGCAGTGTCAGGGTAACTTCAACAGGATCAACAACAGGAACTAGAACAAGGCCATCTTCCCACTTGGCTGTCACTGAGGGATGGTTTGAAAGGCTTCCTCCTCCCTGTCTGCACCCTTCTGCTCTCAACACTCCCATCATCTTCACTTCCTCCTCACCTGCCCCAACAGGTGATTGCCACAAGCATTTATGTGGCTGCTTTGTAGGAAATAAGCATTTTATGCTTCCTGAAGACAAGGAAGAATATAGAGTCAGAAATGAGAGTTTGGAAGTGATACTTAATCCACCTTAAGATAAAACAAAACAAAGATTGTGCCACTGTACTCTGCAGCAGATGACTGTGTTCCAGGTCTCTGAGTCTAACATGCAGCAGATCTGCAGAAACTGGAGATGGAAATGCACAATTTGCATCCAGTCCCCTGGTCCCAAGGGGTGGTTCATTCCCTGAGGTAGTTTGCTGTGCTTTCCTCCCTGAAGCACATTGCTTTAATCTGTGCTGAACACCATGGTGTGTCCAGTCCAATTTCAAAGGTCTCCAAGCAATAAAGTTTTATGGCTTTCCTGGGGCAACTGTTCCACAGCCAAATGGCTTGCTCCGGTGTGATTTCAGGAGTGCAGTTACATGAAGGCTTGTATCTCTGTCTCACCAGGAAAATACATCTGCACTTAAGAGCTCTCCGAGAAAAATTTTTTGTGCATACATACACACTAAAGCAAGGTTGCTTCCCAATACTACATGACAATCTTCTGTCCCATCACATTGACCTTTCATTTCCATTGAGGAGAAAAAGACTCAGCTTGCCTCTCACTCCCCACCACACAAACACCCTTTTGTGAGAGCAAGCAGGACAACAAACACCAATGGCATCCCCAGGCACAGCAGCCTCCTCTGGAGCATGACAGCTTGCCACTGCCTTTGGGAAGTGTTCAGTGCCACTTGCTGTGGCCACATGGAGAGCTGAGCAATGGGGCTTCTCTCTCCCTGGGCTGAATTCCAGGTGCTCCAGCTCACCACGTGCAGTGTGCCATTGCCTGCACTAACAGGCACAGGTGGAAATACAAGGGGCACCCAACAGGACTGCTCCTACTCTCCACAGCAGCCTGCTCCTGTACTGGTTAATGGGCCACAAAACATGACTTTGGGATAAATTTCATCTTACAGAGGATCTTATGTCATGCCATTTCTGAAAAGAATAGTTGGGCACTCTTACACATTCCCAGCTATGTCTTCTTACCCCCTTTCTCCCCTTTCCCTCATGCAATTTCAAGCTAACCAGTTCAGGTAGTTACACTGGCCAAAAAAAAACCCCACAATTTTTATAGGGTTATTATTCTGCTGATATTAACTCTCCAAGTTGGCATACTGATGGATAATATAAGTGCCATGCCTTATGGGCAAATGACCACCCCCTCTCAAGTACCAGTAAATCATACTGAGCAAGTTATCAAACCTGTTTGGAGCCCTCCATGCAGCCACACAAACAGGTTGGGAGTCTGATATGGACACATCAAGGGAACAAAGGGCATCTAAACAGAGCTCTGGCACCTGACCCAGTCCTGGAGAGGTGGGCAGAGCTGAGGGGATCTGCAGTGCTGCCCACAGCTGAGAGTGGCTGTGGAGAAACACAGTAAATGGGGCTGAGGTAAAGCTTTGGAGACAACTGCGCAGAAATGAGACAAAAGAGGGAACTGAGTGCTGCAAATGTGACATTGAGGGATATTCAGAGACATACAAAATAGGAGCAGGATGAAAGCTGAAAGCTGAAGGAGCACAAACTTTCAAGAAGATGGGAATAGCTTCTATATTCAAGGCAGTTAAAAGGCCAAGGAGGAAAAGATTGTGACAGGAGCCATAAACTTAGATTACTTGCATCAATAAGGAAGAATAAACTGTTGTGTTATACGAAGGGGCCCTGCAGTCAAAAGGCAATTGGTGTTGGAAAGGGGTTTCTTAAGAGATAATCCTGTCTCAGTTCTCTGATGTACAGCCCTGCTACCGTGCTTCTCACGTTTGTTCGTTACAATGCTCTGCCTAAGTGCCTAATAAGCATCATTCCGCCTGTCATCGCAAAAGGAGTTCATGGCTGCAATAAAAAGCTTGGATGCAATTCAGCAATCCCAAACGCCACGGCTCTAATTTATTCATTCATTTAGTTTTCAGTGGTGCAATGACACCGGCCACAATAGTATTACATGAGGCTGGTTTAAGTATCCAGGAGAGCTCAGAGAGCGGAAAATTCAATTCCCATTGCCATGGTGAGCGATGTATGCCACTGAAGAGAGCTTAACTCCCAGGGTAAGAAGGGTGGTCTCCTTGCAATATTCCTTTTGAGCATAGCCACTGTACTCACAAAGAGCGTTACCAAAACTCAAAACTCATTACTCTGACTGGGGGGTGACAATTCCTCCAAATCTCATTTTTGTGGAAACTCCTTCCAGCAAGCATTAATACTGAAAATATGCTGCTGAAAATCATCAAATAGATCTACTGTATCAGGCACTAAAAAAGTCCTCTGCAAATTTGGGCAAGGGCAATGTTTTCTACTTCCTTACAAACTGTCCCAAGACAGGCTTTCTGAGGACTCTATATCATTATCTGCCACTCAACTGACACTAACTCAGCTGGTTTGGGGTATTTTCCAAAGGCAAAATGGTGTAAGAACATAAACAACTTATTTTATCGACTTTTCACATCATAAAAAGGAGTTGGGTAGACAGTTTGTAACAGAAAGTCCTTGCAGTAGGTACAGCTTCTTTTTGCTCTGCAGAGCCATGGCAAAAGGTGTCTTTGACACCCCCCTTGTAGTGCTCGCTCTGATGCAGTACCTCCAAGCAGGGGTGCACAAAACACCAGTGACACACTGCATGCCCAGAGCCTGTGGTGCAGTGAATCAGGGGCAGCTGCTTTGTACCCAGTTTTACATAACTCCTGACAGGCCTATGAGCACAAGTCAAGGCAATGTTATTCATACAATTGTAAAAAATAACAGTGGTTTGCAAATGTTTATGTGTTCAATTATATATAAGCCTTCCCCAGTGAGTAGTACATCTGTCTCTTTTTGCTTTTCTCTGTCAGTCAAAATGCTTCTTGAATACAGAAGCTGAATGCTGCAAACGAACATCAATGGAATTCTCCTTCCAGCAGGGCCCATGAAAAGTGAGGACAGAGAAATTTCTACTTGTATTCTCTTCTGAAGGGTCCTCTGGGCCGGAATCACCTCAATTGGCAGCTTGCTAGTTTTAGGAAGCCATTTTGCTTTGGTGAATGCTATGCATGATTTCTTCCTCCAGCATTTGAAATCAGGGACACCCCTTTATCTGTTATCACTGCCTAGGACAGATCCAGCAGCCACACCTCTTTCCTCAGACAGATGATGCTTTTACAGGTAGACCAAGAATACTGATGGTTTTTGATGGGCATGGAAGGAGAGAAAGGTGGCATATTTTACTAAAAGACCACTTTAAGTCAGACAGTAGAAGAGAGATGCCTGCAGGAACAATCTGCCTCATAGCAATGGGATAGAGGACAAGAGATGGTCAGGGCAAGTCAAAATGTTTTGTATTTGTGACAAGTACAGCGCCTGCCATGGGGTAACTGCAGCTCCATTTTCAAGGGGCAAATAAAGCCCTTATATTTAACAGCCAATGTTTTTCATGGATATTTCCATGTCTAGGGACATTGGAGAGAGGCTGACTTTATGCAGATCCTGTGGAAGACAAGAGGGATTTCTATGTCCCCTTGTACTCACTTAGTTTTCACTCATCTTTCTCAGCTGTTACAGGGGACATGGGAAGCTGGATGGCTATGACATTCCAAGGTGGAGGTGTCCAGAAGCAGGCTGACTCAGTCTTTAATGGGGAGGGGGTATCAGCCAGAGGTGCTGCTGCTCATCAGCAAGAAATTAAATGCTTAAGACATTCCCTTAGCAGAGTAATGAAAAACTTTCTTTTGCCCTCAGTAAAAGAAAATCATCACAAGGTTTCTTGCCTTAACCTTTCCTTTTTGTTCTAATAAAACTATTTTTCCTCAGTTTCTGTGCAGGAGGATCTTAGCTGACCCACTACAGGTTAGCCAGTGTGACTGATTTAATACAGGTGGAAGAAGCCAGAGACAAAGAATAGCAAAAGTATGACATCATTATACAGTAAAATTCATTTCAGCTCCTGGGGAGAATATTGTATTCACCAGGGAGCAAATTAAATGCTTATGTCAAGAGAGGAAGATTCAAGAAGTTTATTTGTGGGTCTCCTTCCTCATCTTACCAGAAAGAAAAGAGTTAATGCTGGTCCTTGGCATCAACTTCATAGTCAAGGAGATTATTATGATCCACGTATGGATGTGGAGCACAGCAGCACCTTTCCTAAAACGCAACAGTCTGCAGGCTGTGCCAGGATGGGATGTGCTTGGTGGGCAGTCCTGCTCTCTGCCTTGTGAAACCAAGGGTAGCCATTTGACACTCAGAGAAAAATTAGGTCAAATCACTGCATTAAAGCCAGGCCAGAAAAAACAGTGCCGATGAGGAACAATAGCTGTGTGACCAATTATAGTGAATGTTGTGATGTGTGCAGGGGCTGTGTTAGATTTTCAGCTAAACTCTTGGGAGAAATGCATTATTTATTGGCATTACTTTGCCAATTATTTTAATGCAATATTTATGACTGCATTAAACAATAAGCCTTAGATCTTTGTAATGGAAGAGGAAGACACTTGCTTGGTCTCAAAGCAGAACACCAAAGCACAGCCATGTCCCGGTCGTCCTCCTCCAGAAGTTTATTAATGAATAAACTGCTCCTAACAACCCCCTCTCTCTTCTTCTTCCCTGCCCTCCCCCTTTTCTGTCTTGAACTTCCAGCAGAGAATCGAGTCTTTGTTATCACTCAGGCCGTTGGTGAACTTTAACCCCTTGCAGCAGCCTCATGCTGCCCCATGTTTCAGTCCAGAGATGGGGGAAAACATCCCCTGTCCACCCTGCCAGCAGGATCAGCACCCAGAGCTATCCTCTGCCTGTGTCTGGACATTTTTCAAGGTTCTTCAGCACAGAAATGGGCTGGGTATTTGCAGCCATTGAGATGGTATCAGAGGATTTAAAGCATTACAGGGGGAAAAATGGATTTAATAGATGTTCCTTCATTTCTAGGCTCTCTCTCCATCATATGCAGCTCACACTAAGTAGTACACTGGCAACAATGATGTGGGAAAGAGCGTAAGAAGCCTTGGTAACACCAAAGTGTTTCATTAATGGATCTTGTTTTTTTCCCCTTGAATTTCTTTAGGACATTAAAAAATTGCGTCATACCATAATTTCCTTTTCTAGACTTGAAAAATGCTGTGAGGGCTTCATGCTAGGCAACTCAATTACACTACTCATGCATCTCTGAAGCCTAATTTACAGGCACATTTTCAGATACAAGGCAGAAGGATCAAAATGCAGTTTATTGGAGCTGTAAGGGGAAATACTGTGGCACCAGTATTCACATTGCAGTGGCTTCGAGAGTTCAGTGAGAATGAGCTGGACTGCAAGGACATCGTAATGTGCTTTGGATCATGCCTGCATTAAGAAAGAGATCACAATGGTTCTTATCAATGGTTGTGGAAACCAGATGCCAGTGTCTGGTTATTGAGGTTCTATTTCCAGGAAGCATGTAAATCCTCTATTTTATCAACACATCTCCTTTTTATAATATGAATGACAGATGGAGTTAGAGGAAATTGCATAATAAAATGAGTAAAAGCTGATATCGGTTTGAATTTGTTCAGACACTGATGATTATCTCATGCTTTGAATAACAGACATCTGCATGCCTCTCATTAAAGCGGGAGTCTTTGAACTACCATGTCATAGCTGCAAGTTTTCCTAAGTTTTTCAAATAAAATAACTGGTTTTACCACCAAAACCACCATGTTGTGGTATCTTAAAAAAATTAAACACCCTTGACTTTTCAGGACTCATTGGCTTGTTTGCATTAACATCAAAGTTCCACAAAAGCAAATCTCCCTGTGGGATTTATAGCATGTAAACAGTCAAATTAATCCAGAGCTCGGTGAGAGATTGACACAAAAGAGTAGAAAGGTGCAAAGCACAGCTTAACTAGATCATTATATTCCACAATGACCAGCACATGGATTATGGAAATCCAACTTTATTAAAGCTCTGGATATGCTNACATCATGGACTGGATCCAGTATGGTCACCTTATGCAGGGAAACACCCATATTTTTACCTTTTCAGCGTTCAAAAGCACTGAGTAAAATATTTTAGCTAAAGTAACAGCTAGTGTTTTGAGACAGAGGAGAGGGAGAAACACGCCTGAACTTCACCAGAGCAATCCAGAGCAATCCAGTCCTAAATCAGATCTGCTTGCAGGGGCCTAAGTCATCTTTAGTTATCACAGCTGGGGCTGTGATCAGTGGCTGAGGAACAATGAGGTTCATCTTATTTTTTTCATCACTGTCTGCTGGGTCAGT
>VZTT01033492.1:102931-124811 GCA_013400855.1 Buphagus erythrorhynchus | reverse complement strand
AAGTACTGAGCAGCAGGTACAAGCAGTTACAGACATAACATGCTGAAGATGATTAAAGTAAAAAAGATGTGTCTTCAGCTTCAGCATAGCAATTCTTCTACCATTTTTTTAATTGAAGAAAATTAAAGTACGCATTGTAGGCCAGCAAGGGAAATTGGAATAGTTATGGCTAAAATACCCTTTCTTTTCTTTCTCCCCCACCTTCCTCCCTCATCCTTTTGCTCTCTCCCCCTCTCAAAAATCTCTTAAGAAATTGTACGAAAAGAGCAACTGAACAAAAGAACTATCATGTCAAACTATACCAATAACAAGTTCAATAGTTTTTGGCACTTATTCAGAAGAATTTGAATCCATTAAAAATCTGTGAGTTTCAACGTATTGAACTTTTAAAGGATTAAAAAACCTGAAATTTTTTACTGTTTTATGTCAGCATTTTTCATCCCTGATTTTGTTTCAATAAATAACTGATAAATACTATCTTTTGCATATTAAATGGTTTCATCTTGCAGAAAAACTAAACCTAGTGACGATGATATACTCTTCCTAAGGAACAGATGAAACTTCAACTAATCCACCACAAGAACCCAGTACAGAGCTCAAGGGGGTATTAGCCAACACATGACAGTGCAAAGAGCGGTGCTTTTGCTGAAATACAATTAAGACACCTCTGTTGAATGAGAACCTTTTGACAAAGCCATGCATGAGGAGTGCAGACTAATTCCAGGCCTGTGTTGTGTTGCATGTCTCCCTTGGTGCAGGGTGCTGATAACGGGGGATCCACAGGCAGCTCCCATTCTGCACCAGTGATGGCACACCTGTGTGGCCTTGCCTTTCTCTCAGCAAGCTCTCACGTGAACATCCCCTCTCTGTGTGGCATTGGAAATGATGAATGGAGTTGTTTTCTTGTAAGTACACCCTGTAAGAGCTGAAATTACTAAAATGGGGTGAGCACTGCAGAGACAGGGTCTGCCTGGAGTGCTGCACCTGGGCTGGAGCTCCACCCTGCACACACAGCTCAGCATCCCTGGCATCTCACAGCAGACAAGATCCTTTATGCTACTGCCTTTGTACTGTTGGATCCACCAAATGGCATCTGAAGCGATTCTTTGCAGAGCCTGAGTACCTTTCCTACCAGGGTTATAACAAACCAGCACCTCCCAGCACAGCACAGGTGCCTATGCCTGTGCATCAAAAGCCATCCTCCAAGGCAGCCTTCTGTCTTTAAAAAACTGGGTTTCAATGGAGCTATAGTGGGTCACTGCCAAAGAACAGAAAGGACAAAATCATTCACCGTTCTTCTGTACACACGGATGCTGTTAATGTTACAAACCATTTTTCAAAGTGACTTGCAGCTAGTGAAAATACTGCATTTGCCACTTCACCCTCTGCTCTAAATTCCTATCAGCTTTTCTTCTCTTTTCACTAACAAAAGGAAAACGCAGGTGATTAAAACCAATGTAAAGAAAATAAAGAGAAAATGTCCCTTTTCAGAAAAAAAAAGCAGGGAACAAACTGCTGGGGAAAAAAAAACATCTGCTGCTGGGTCTTATGTCTCCCCACAGGAAAAGTTACACTCATTCTGCCAGGTCTCAGTGAGACACAAATAATGATTAGAGGAAGGCAGAGACTCACTGTGTTATTTCATTTGGCAGCAACAGCTGTGGGACCCTCCCCAGTGACAGTAAGACACCTGGATGGAGGGAGGCTTGCAGCAGCAGAACAGCCTCACTGAGCTGGCCTGCAGCTGTATGAATGGGTTTTTAGGGTTACAGAGGGGGTGGATTTAGTGGTAATTCCTCAAGATTGGGTTACAGCCTCTGCAACTTCATTCACCCCAGGGGTTCTCAAATCCGCAAACGCCATTTCAATGTCAGGCTTGCCAGAGTAGGCAAACACGTTACAAAACCTTGTAAGGTGGCTCATTCTGCTGGCAGATATTTAAGTAGGTCTCCAGAGCAGACACCTCCAGCCCAAGCAGCTTCCACCTTTAAGCCTTGGACCTCATTTTTTTCCCTGAAGGTTGCCATTCTCTTAGGCATATACACAACATCACTCAGAAGGTAAAATAATATCGTGTGAACTTTCCAGCTGATGTCTGCTTGCTTAAACTAGGTCTTGTTGTGACTCTCTGCAGCTCTTGGCTTCTTGGTCTGCTGCCATGTGAAAGTGAGATGATTATTTAGGGACAGTTTCAGGAAAGCTCAGTCCCAGCGTTGCCAAATGCCACAGAGGATACTCTGATCCTCATGAGGACTATTGTCACCTTCAGACACCTTCTGTTAAAGAAGTGCCATAATTAACCAGGCTCCAAATAATTCATAATTAGAGTTCATCCAAAACCATTCCTTTACTTTGCTGACAACTGTCAGGCTTAACAGTGACTAAGTGACACTACAACATTCACACAAAATCTCCACAGATCATGAAAAATCTACTTGAGAAAAGTTTGCCATTGAAACAGGAAAGAAGTTACAAACATGTGATATGTCAAGTACAACAGAAATTAACTGCATCTATAAAGGAGAATTCATAGGAGACACAGTAAGCAGTTTCCAGAACTCCAATTTTTTATTCTATTTTCCAGCCTTTCTGAGTCAACTTAAAGAGGCACAAATGACTTATCAAAAGGGATCAGACATGAAGGAAATCAGTGGTACAGGACAGCCTGAGAAACAGCTTGTGAAGAATCAGAGTATTTTACTCTGGTCAGTACAGAACTGGCTAGTGAAATATTGATGTGGGATTCACAAAAAAAAAAAAAAGGAGTTGAAAAAAAAATAATGCATAGGAAAGATTTTGGAGGCTATAAAGAATATTGTCCAGAGCACTTAGCATGTATAAGCCCTCAAAAGCCAGAGATGCTGACAATGATGTTTGAATGAATACAGAGTAAGTTTTAGCATTCCCTTGCTGACTGATGTATTTTCCTTTCAGCATTCAGTTTCAACACAGACTGGAGAGTCATTAAACGTCAGGAGAGATCCTGTTTTGGAAATGAAGATGTCTGTGTGGGTGTAAGATTAAATGTTCTCCCATCTTTCAAATGACTCAATGTCTGAAAGACCCAAATGCAATATTTTGGTTGAAATGCTGTTTAATCCAGGTCTAGCCATAATTTTAAGCATTCATAAAGATCTGCAAAAGGACAATGCCTGCTATCTGTCTTTCTACTGACTTAGGAGGTTTTACATCCCTTCTGTTCGGTGCTTGGTTCCCTTGCCTGTGTTGTCAAGATTAAGCAAAACAGCACAGACAGCAGGATTTTATAATATCCTTGACATGGCTGCTACCACCTCTAGTTATTGTTGGAAAGCTATTTGTTTAAAGCCTCAATCTGTTTAGCAAATGACAAAAACATGAAACTGGGAAAAGGAGAGCAGAAGGAAATTTTCTACAAAGAGCATGAATTGTGGTTATGGGGTGCTGTTTGTGTACTCAGGTTTTGAAGTACTGTGTGGGATTACATGTGAGCATGGGTCCACAAAACTCTTTATCCAGTTATAAGGTGCCTTGTATCAGAGCAAGAATTGCAAGAGGCACACAGTATAAAGTAACAGATAAAAATTCACTACATTTATTCAAATTGGACTAAAATTTTGAAAGCATTACTTTTTACTTGAAGACTTTGTTTCAAAGGACCTAAAGCAGCTTCAGGCTGGACCACATGTCATCTGTCACCCAACAGCCAGCACAAAGCTCACTGTGCACCTTGGCAAATTCAACAGAAATATGACCTTTGCTTAGTGCCTGTCCTGGATCCCCCTGGTAGAGCCAGGTGATTTTGCAGTGCAAAGATCCAGAATTAATGAACGAGGAATGGTGGCTGGATTTCTGTTCCAATGACTAATTGGTGAGGAGCAGAGCTGCTCCCCCAGAGCCTGTCTGGACACGCACGCTGCATCAGGCATCACTAATGAAACGAGGAGGGCTTAACACGCTTGAGCTGAGCCTAGGCCTGGCATTAAGTGCTCAGACTCTGAAATTCAGCCTTTCCTGACAAGATCCCACCAGCCGTGAGTTGCCATAACCACTGCTTACTTTTGAAATTACTGGCCATGGGTTATGACCTCTGGATTTCAGAAAAAAAACACCTGTGAGTGTGATTTGTGGTAATGGTCCTTTACCAAAATCATTGCAGGCTGTGGAGATTAGAACAGCATGCCTCACAAACTCAACAATTCACCCTCAAGGTATTCGGTGGATGGAGTTTATTCTTGTGTTGTTAGGTCGAATCCACCAAACTCCAGCAGCTACTAATACCTGGAGCAGCAGAGAAGGGACTACAGGCGTGAGGCCAGAGTGCAGGAAAGCCAATCCCAAACCCCGACGTTCACAGCCCTGCATGAACTGCTGCAGGCATACAAGGCAATGCTGCTGCCCCAAAGAGAGACTCGGGGAGCTGCCACCAGCCACCTGTAAACTCACAGCCCTTCCCCAGCCAGCAGCTCCAGGGCTGAGCTGCACTCCTCCTTCCCAGCTGGAGACAGGGGGCTGTGCTTTGTGGAGAGTGGGAACTCAGTCCCACAGACTGCAGAGCTCAAAAGTCATCAGGCAAGCGCATTCTGGAAACAATTAGTGTTTCCTTTCTCCAGGGAACAAGGCTCTCAAATACTGTATTACCTTTCTTCCAGCAAACCCCATGGTATTTATTTTCTGTTACACAGTGTATACATTATCTACATGAATCATTAGTCTAAACAGTATTACAAAATGAAAAAGCAGATGATAGTGTTGTCCAACAGCATTAAGCTATAAAATGAAGGCAGTTTGTCAAGTAAGTAAAGGACCAGAATTGAAAATGAAACAGTTCTGCAATGAAAGTGCAGAGAGAGAAACAATTATTGAGTAATTATTTCTAGCAGGGTTATGTAATAATTGGCCTCTGAATCAAAAATGAAAACAGCATAGACTTGTTAAAAAATTATAATAAATCTGGTGAAGTAAAAAATATGGTTTGTTGGGGTTTTTTTTTAAGTATTTGTCAATAAAATAAAAAATCACAAACAAATTTGTTTCTGTGAGGACACTCTGAATAACAACAAAGGCCACAAAAAGCTCATTTTTTTGCAGATTCACACAAGAGTAGGGCCAATAGCCCATCAGTCCACACATTTCAACCAGGGCACCTCAGCAGCAGATTTTGTTCCCTTCTGGCCTCCCCTGCTCTGTGTTGAGGTCAGCCCTTGTGAGTCCCTGGGCTTGGGCTTGCATGGAAGAAATAACTATCCAGTGAAACAAAGAGTGAGCGAGACTGCTTGGCAGGAGAAACTCCTATTTTTCCATCTAGTGCAACAACTATTAAAGTACTTCACATTTAATAGACTTTTCTACAAGTAGGACAGAAACCAGCCCCCCAGGGAATGGTTTAGCTTTCCCAGGGGACAGAAGCTTGCACCTCCCTGGCATTGAGGGCAACACCTGGTTTGGGCTCTCCCTATCCCCCCTTTGGTGACCCTCATCCTGAAAACATCTTCAGCAAACTCAGGGCAAGCTCCCAAATACTTTAAGGATGACTAAAAGTCATGCTTTTCAACACAGCAACTACTCAGCAGGGGGAAGGGATAGGAGGGACGCTGCTTGGTGCAGAGGCTTGCACAAACTGGACTGAGTGCTTCACAGGCCTAATTTTGTCATCATCTGGTTCACCGGCTGCTGGGCTTTCATTAATCAACAGGAAACACCATGCTTGGCTAATTTGGAAAAGTCAATCTGTTATGAGCTTTCACTTGTTTAGAAACAATCCTGGATTAAGAGAACAGCATGGCTAGAGCAAGTCTTAAAAACAAGCTTAAAAACAAGCAGCAACCCCTGTTGTCAGGTGTCAGACAGCAGGGGAGTACCCTGCCAATGCCGTTTACAAGCAAATCCTCTCCCCTCACTGCAATATCTATCTGTATCACTGTTACTGCTTTCCTGACAATTCCTCTGTCTCTCCAAAGAGATAATTGAAATGTCCTGCTGTTTCTCTGAGTCTGTCCTTTGAAGCCCATTAAATCTTACTCAGCTATGTATACCTTAGAGAAAATAAACTGCTATGCCATGATTAATCATCTCAGATCCTGGCTTATTTGGGAGGTGGAGGTAAACTGAGAATGACTGAGGATGTTGAAGGGTATTAAAGCAAATTGGAGAAGAAGGAGAAAAATGAAAGCCCCTGTGCACTAACTAGATGAGGGGGAATAAACAACTGAAAACCAGGATTAGAAAAAAAAGAACCACAACCCAAACAGAACCTCTTCCTACTACTTGCACAATGATGTCACTGTACATCCCACTGCTCTTAGGGAGAAGGTGAAAAGGAAAACACATGGAAATGATTAGTCACCAGAAGGAAGTGTGGATAAACATCACTTGGAGAAACAGTGATGAATACTGTGTCAGCAAGGGAAGGCAGTCTATAAGAGAAAGCAGAGCTTCTATGTAAAAAAGGAAAGGAGAAAATTATGCGATTAAATTCTGGTACTTAAGATGAAGAGAGAATAATGAGTATAAGGGTTAGATTCCTCTTCTTTAAATAAAATCCCCAAAAATCCGAAAAGGATATTGGTCTAATTGTACCTTACTTTTAAATATCCTGGGTCCAAGCAACTATCCTCCTAACTGACTTTGAAATTCCATTTTTAAGCAAAACCCATTGTTGTAACAGCTGCTTCTGGAAAATTTATGTGCCTGAAATGGTATATACCTGCTATGCTGTTCCAGTGGCAGTGATCTAGCAGGAAAGCCACTATGGAGTTAGACCAGATGGCAAGACAGAAATAGGAAGTCTCTGCAATTTCTTTAAATAAAGAACAACCAA
This sequence comes from Buphagus erythrorhynchus, assembly GCA_013400855.1. NCBI lineage: Eukaryota > Metazoa > Chordata > Aves > Passeriformes > Sturnidae > Buphagus > Buphagus erythrorhynchus. Next base: position 118,012 of record VZTT01033492.1, on the reverse strand, counting down.
AAAAAAATTAAAAAAAGAGCAAAGTAGCAAAGTTTGGTGGATAATGAAAGGAAATGCAACTTGAAATCAATGTGAGACAATCACTCCTTATCTGCACACAATTAACAGATAACACGGACATCAAAGGCAAACTCCGCTTTTTGCAGTTTGCATATGCTTGTTAACACAGACTTCTTCATTCAGTAACTTTTCCTCAGTTTGACTCTTCAGATAACATCCTATGGCTTTTTGCCAGTTATTGGAAATGAGAAACCACTAAATCCTACTTTTTACTTCTAAGGGTCCTCTCGCCCTGCTTTCCTTGTTAGCCAGTTTTCACACAAAACTATCACTCTTACAAGGAGTGCTGCTGCCCAATAATTCAGAAGGTTTCCTGTATGACCAACGTCTGAATACATTATCCCATAAACATTTGTGGTGCCCTGGTGTTGCCACAGAAGGAGATGCAGTCCATGTCAGACCAAAGTACCAAGGAGTTCAAAAGTCCAACACAAGCCTCCTCTGAGGTGCCGTGACCTTGTCTTCTTAAATCTTCTTGTTTAACCTCCTCTTTATGGAGAGACCACCACAGCCTGTTGTTTTTATAGTTACTGTTTAAACAGTGTCCAGCAGCCCCGAGAAATCCCAACTCCAACCAAAACTGTGTCTCCACTGCTTCCAGTACAGATCAGAGCAGTGAGGGTCACTGCCAGCCACTGGCCACGCCATGTCTGGCACAGGGCCAGCACCTTTTGCCTTGTTCTACCTTCTACCTTCACAAAGGGCCTGGGTCCCTGGGTCACAGAGTCACATCAGAAAATAGGATCATAGCAAAAGGCTCAGGACTGGTGCCAAAATGATACTTGAACTATTCTGAATCCCTGCAATCAGCTTACATATTACAAAAGAGCAAGCTGCATCCTAAATCTACATACCCTCTCCCACTTCATTTATTTTACATTAAGCAATACATTTCTTAAGTTAGTATGAAAATCCTTTCTCTGAGCACCATAACTAATTAATCCCTCTGCAAATGAATAGTGTTGGTCCAGAAAAACTGCAAATATGGTGCTTGTCAGTTCATTTGATAGTGCCTAATATATATGGCAAAACCTCAACTTCTTGGTCAAAGTTACATCAACACTTAGACAAATTAAAGTCCTCTTGAGTTACAGGGGAAATATGTCCAAGGCCATAGGCAAGCATATAAAAATTATTTTGATTTTATTGATTCTCTGAGCTGGCACTTAGTCCCATGCCTTTCAGAGATGTGCTGCCATTGCATATTACAAACACGCCTCTTGTTTGGTTTCACCTTCCCCTCAACAGCAGCTGCCTTGGCAGTAAACAGAGGATGTAAAACATGAATGCTATCCTGCAATAAGCACACATCAGAAAAAAGGCATTGTCCCCACCAGCCGTCATGTCACAGCTTTCAAGAAGTCCCAGGAACAACAGCATTTTCAGGCCAAGAATTGCTAAATGATTAAAACTCAACCAGATGCACTGTGCAGCAGAAGCAGCAGCCTCTGTGGAAAATTCACGAAGGTTATCCTTTGAAAATGCTAATCAAAAGAAAAATGATTCGCTTTGGTACCAGCCACTCTTTAAAATAACAAAGAGTGTGCTCATTTGGATTGCAAGACTATTTGTGTAAAGACAGGAAGAACATGGGTTTAGCATAATGATGAGGTCATGTTGTCAGAAGCCAGCCCAGTCAAACGTGTCCCCAGGGGCCACCGGTTTAAGGCAACAGAAAGAATCACCATGCTGGACTGCAGGGATTATTTTTTGCTCTGCAAACAGCATGCTCCACTCTGCATCAGTGAAAACTTTTTCACCATTCAGCAACACGTGGGCTTTGGCACTGCAAACTCTGACTTTCTCGAAAGACCAGCGAATAATAGGTGTTGATAGGCATTACAAGAAACATGTGTTCAGTGTTTCAACCAAATATGGTTGGCTTTGACATCCAGGACTCTAGATGTGGGCACATGCCAAAACAGAGAAGACATTATCTTTGTTTTCTAGTAGTTCATCATTAAATTCCCAGCTTTCTCCATGCTTGTCATTCTTAAAGCTGCTACCTATGAGTAGAAGAGAAAGAAAACCCTACTTGCAGATCAGAATTTGACCAGTATTTGGAAAATACTTTTAAGACAGAGCTTCCACAGAGAGAATGCATTGTTCATTCCTTAGGATGTGCACAGGCACAATACAGCCAAAGCCTGACTTCACCAATTGTCCCAGGAGACAAAGCAGGTTTTAGTGCAAAATTATTAAAATATATTACTGTACAAAGAAGTATTGCTGGGAGAGTGCAGTCTTCAGAAATACATCTCTGCAGAGGTGAGGCAGTGTCATGCTATGGGGTGCCCAGAGGTAGTGGGATCTCCATTCCTAGAGGTATTCAAAACTCACCTGGACACAGCCTGAGCAACCTGCAGGAATTGTTTTGAGCAGGAGTTTGGGCTGGAGACCTCCAGAGGTCCCTTCCCATTCCTGTGAGCCTGTGCCTCTCTTAAGCCAGGCAGAACTGAGCACCTGCACCTCTGCAGAAGTATCTGTTTAACAGCAGAAATAGAGAAGGTGCCATTTCAAACAGGAAAAACACTTAAACATCCTGATTCCATATGAGCACAGTGTAAGTATTAGCTGCATGTTACAATTCAAGAAGTACATTGCCAAGGGCTGGAGCAATATACCCAAACCCACACAGTAAAAATAATGTATAGTCCTGAATCTCAGGGCATTTCAGTTGATGACTTTGCCCTTAATCCTTTATTCCATGCTATATCAGAAGAATCAGGGATTATCAGAACATGACAGTTAAACAGGCAACAGTTCATATTTTGACCTCATTCAAAAGAGTTGTTTGAAGTGATTAACTTATTTGTGTATTGTAATTTCATTCACATACAGTGCAAAGGTGGAGCATTCTATAAAATGGAAGCAATTAGAGCCTGTGCTTTTTTACAACTAAGTGATCCCCATCTCCTTCTAAGGGAATAGAAACCAGAATTAAGATGATTCTAGGCAGAAAAAACCCAAAATACCAAAACAAAACTCTAATAGTAATTCATACTAGTTATCTCTAGATGAGGTACTGAATTCAGATGATGAAGTGAATTCCTCTATCAAAGGGTTTTATTAAACTGGAGTGTGGGAATACCCTCCTGTGATAAAAGCACATATTAGTCAAGAAATAACTTTCAAGGATGGCTGCTGCCAATGAACATAAATCAAGGAGTGCAATTGATTAACTAATTTAAACACTAAAGACAGCTTTGGTTGCTATAGCAATAAAAGAAAGGTCAAAACCCTGATGACCTTGGAGGCTCATGATCCTCTGGAGATTTCAGAACCTAGTCTGGAAATATATTAAAAGATATAATGCTAGCCAGACTGCCTTGTAATAGCTTGGCTGTTTTTTCAGCTGGAAGACAGACTTTGTAGCATGTTTCACACCAGTCTCCAGTGTGTAGCTAGCTCCAACTATCTGATATCTTTTCAGCATCAAAAATCAGCTGGGACATCTGAAAGCCTCAAATATTTCCTTTGAGTTCCATTGTTGGCATGTTACTACTCTCAAATTTCAGTTCCCTTTCTCACTGAGTACTTTATTATCAAGTTCTTATTGCTAAGTTAGCTTCCTGGGTAGTTGCTCCTAAATTCATTGTACTTTTTATCCTACATACTACTTAGAGGTTTGATTCAGAGCCTTTTGATGCATAAAAAGCCACTGTAAAAAGTGGCAGGAAAGCAGCACCTGAACATCCCAGGAGAAACTAACACAGGCCACTGAGCTCAGTAATTTGCTCTATTTGCAGCACCTCAGGATGTGACCCGTGATACTCAAGAAAACTCCTGGCCAAATGTTACACCTGACTGCTGTTTGACCTCCACTGTCTCCAGCAGGACTTCATTAGAATCCTCCTGCTTTTACCCACCCCAACCCAGAGATCAGCAAGAAACCCAGAAACTCTGCCTGTATTGTGCCTGAATTCAGCTATCACTGAGTAACAGGCATTTGTGAGAAGCAAGCAAAAATAAAATGACTGTGTGACCACAACAGCCTTACTGTGTAAAGCATTTGCCAAATTTCAATAATTATATAGAGGTGCCTATTAGCCTTTTTTTGGAAAACATGCTCTTCATTTCAAGACATACTAAACAGTCATATGTCTTATGTTTGAGTGCAAACACTGACTTCTTTTGTCAAGATGGTAGGCAGTTTTTCTGAAAGGCAGTTAGTCTGACAGGACTACGCCTGTGCAGAAGGGCTTTGCTGTTTCAAAATAAATGCTGTTTCTATGAGGAATTTGTCACAACATCAAGATTAGCTGTTATTCCCTATTGCATTTGTAAAGACTCAGATTACATTCCAATCCTACTTTCTAGAAAATATAGAAGCATGCTTTCCTCAGTTTTTAATTAAGATGTTTATCTGTAATTGGTATTACATTAGTATTCTATTGTATGTAACCAAGGTAGAATCCATATTTGTTCTGCCTAAAACCACAGCCACCACAATTGCCAGCTGCAAACTTGAGACAAATGCATTCTTGATCATTTGTCTTTAGACTAGTCTCTTAAGCTTATTTATTTGTTATTGGGTTTCAAATATTTTAAAAGCTGATCATTTAATTGTAGATGTGTCCTTACCTATCACAAGGTTTATATCGATTTCACAAAGAGTGTAGAAAAAGTGATATTTGATGGGCATCATAGAGCAAAGCAGGACAAGGGGGAATCAGTCAATTCATTGGCCAAAGGAAGTTGAAAAGATTCATGGTTTGAGGATGACACTTGAAGCTTTGTGTTACAATGACACTCAAGACAGTGCCTGATTCACCTTCAGCATGCAGACAGAGAACACCAGAGAGCATCAGTGCAGCTACAGAAGTCACTTAGTTTGTTGAAGGGAAAGCATCCAGTTGGCTGGCTTTGCTCTTCCTAACAAGAAAACACTCTGGGTCAGCTCCACAGGACATCAGGCTCATTTGAACATTAAGTATTTTAATGGCCACATATCTTTATCCTCTCTTTTTTCTGCCCTGAATCCATGAAGGATTTTGTGACAGCAGCATGCAATTTATTTTTGTGAGAGCAGATTATGGCCCACTTGGGAATGTCAGTCTTGATGCACAGAGCTCACTCTGCACTGCTCCAGCAAGAGCAGAAGTACTGATCTTTCCACCATAAAACTGGAGGGTGCTGGGAAGAATTCACCCATAAACTTTATAGCAATCAACATATCCATAACCTTCGACCTTACTGCATAGTATTCATATGCTGTAAACCTCATCTCCGTTCACAGGAGAGCTGTTGTCACTGAGGGAATGAAGTTTTCCTTGATAACCACAAAGGTATACACTTCTTTTTCCTTCTGCAGAGGAGGGTGTAGTGGATGGATGTCAGGCACCCACCAAAGCCACTCTCACTCCCCTCCACAAGTGGACAGGGGAGAGAAACTATAGCATTTGTGGGTTGATATAAGGTTCATGAGAGATCCCTCACCAAATACCATCCCAGGTAAAGCAGACTCAAAATGGGGATATTAATTGAGTTTATTACTAAAAAAAATCAGAGCACGATAATGAGAAGTAAAATCCTAAAAACACCTTTCACCTATTCCTCCTCCATCCCAGCTCTACCTCCTACCCCAGCAGCACAAGGTGAAGGAGAATGGGGTGGTCAGCTCATCACATTCCTACCACCACTCAGAGAGTCTTTCACCTGCTCTAGCATGGAGTCCCTTTCACAGGAGACAGATCTCCACAAACTTCTCCAGCGCGATTCCATCCCACACGTAACAGTTCTCCACAAACTGTTCCCACACCAGTCACTCTCCCATGGGGTGCAGTGCTTCAGGCACAGCCTGCTCCAATGTGGGTCCCCCAAGGGTCACAAGTCCTACCAGGAAATCTGCTCCAGCCTGGGCTCCTCTCTCCATGGGTCTACAAGTCCCTGCCAGGACCCTGCCCCAGCATGGGCTTCCCACGGGGGTCAGAGCCCCCTCTGAGGCATCCACCTCCTCCACAGCCTGCAGATGGATCTCTGCATCCCCACAGACCTCCATGGGCTGCAGGGGCACAGCTGCTTCACCATGGTCTGCACCGGGCTCTGCAGGGGAATCCCAGCTCTGGCACCTGGAGCACCTCCTCTCCCTCCTTCCCCACTGACCTCGGTGTCTGCAGAGTTGCTCCTCTCACATATTCTTACTCTGCTCTTCTTTGGCTGCAATGACATCTGCCCAACAACTTTTTTTTTTTTCTATTTAAATACATTATCACAGAGGGCTTACTACCATTCCTGATGGCTTCAGCTCTGGCCAGCAGCAGGTCCATCTTGAAGCCAGCTAACCTCTGCTCTGCCAAGGTTCTCACAGAAGCCCCCCCTGCAGCCCCCTGCAAACCCAATACACAGGGTTTCTAAAGTTTCTAAGGAGAAACTATGCCCTGGTCCATCTCTGCATCGGATACCTACCCAAATTCAGTTCATTGCCAAGCTATGGCCATAACCAGATTTTTCACCACAGAAGCTGAAATTTTCACAAGAAGTGCCAAATGGTGAAGTCCAGGGGAGATATTCTCCTAAATTCTCCACCTTCTTCTGACTTCACAGCCTCCGTTCCTTCTCCCTACAACGCTTCACAATCTCCAGTTAAAAGAAACAAACAAAAACCACAACACAAAATCGTTTCTGAGTCTTTTTTTAAACATTGTAAAATCTTGGCTTTTCTTTCCCTTTGAAAGAAATAGAGTAGAGATGGGAGAATTGGAAGAAATGCCTGGTTTTCACCCACCCCCAGCTACGTGGCACTTGCCGAGGTTTAGCTGGAGGGATGTTAATAGGAAAAGCCGGTTGAACCAGGCAGGCATTCAGCAGATTTTCTGCTCTGTGCTGCAGGCAGGCGGGGGCTGGTGGCTGGGGCTCCTCGATTGCCGGGCAGCCCAAATGCTGCGGGTTTATCACCTCACCCGGGGCCACCGGGGCAGGGAGGGATCCCTGCCAGCTCCCAGGTGCTGTGTGTGTGTCACAGGACTCTTCCAGCAGCCCACGGCTGTGCACTCTGCATCTTGTGGCCATGGAAGTGCTGTAACAAGTTTAAACAGTGTGGTTTTACTGTTAGTAAAGTAAAGGGTGGGCTTGAGTAACATTTAATAGTCTGGTTTTCTTCAGACTTTTTCTTAAAATGCATTTGGTCACTATAACTGTTAAGTTATAGGTCACTGAGTTTCATGAAGAGACTTTGGTTGTCATTAAATAATTTTACCTAATTTCAGATTCCAGAGGCATTCCCTCAGCCACAGTTTGCACCCAGTTCAATGAGCACACGACCAGAGGGCTGAAGCCCACCTGCACTGCCACCTGGCCCAGCATCTCGGCTGTGGTGGCCTCAGTGGGGACAGGCATTCAATGCCACTGCACCCCAAGAGGTGCTTAAAGAAATAAGGAAGGAAATCCAGCCCACATCCCACACACCCTTGTCTGTCTAGCTCGAGTTGAGAGCCAACCTACTTACTGTCTCTTACCTCCCCTAAGCTTGAGCCAAACAATATGCTTTCCACAGAGCCCAAGAGGAAAGCTGTTGATGAACTGGAAGCTGCTTCCTATGGTGAACTGGGAGACAAGGGAAATGCCAGGGGTTGATGAGGCCAGGTTGAATTTTTAGCCTGGGCACCAACTGATTTTTCTCTAAACATTTTAAGTTTTACAGTGCTCTTTGCCTCTGGTTCTTTTGTATCCTGTATGGAAAAGTTACAAACACTATTTATTACCATGGACCACCCAATCACCTTTAGTTGACAAATACAGCCTTCTCAAGAAGTCAGACCCAACAGGGAGTAATTCTCAGTTGTTGGCAAGTATTTAAGAGAGCTTCTGGTTTGATAAAGGAAGTAGCAGTGCTACAAACCTGCTTTTGTCTAGAAAATTGTCTCAGTCCCACTAGCAAAACTGGCAACATATTATAATCCATTGCTGGACGTTACTCCATCACCGCCAAATTGTTGTAATTTATCACTAACCTCAGGCAGTCCAAATTTATTCCATTCAATATGCAGACTGACATTCACAGTCCTGGGATATTTGATGGTTTTTGCCAGAGTTTCCCATTTTTGGAATATGTTAGAGCTATACATTCAGCTAGCAAATCATGGTAATAATATTAAGACAAAAGCCATCTTATGCAGTTTGGGCACAGGCCAGTTTATACAGCAGAATCTGATGTGTCTAAGCCTTGATTGATACTCACCACATAAATTCCCCTAGTAATTAACCTGGACTAATAACTCCCAGCCATGCTTAGGAGACCACCCTCCTGCCCTCCCCAGCTACAGACTCATCATTAAAGTCAAATGCCTTAGTGGCTGCTCCTGGCAGGCTGGAGAGGAATGAAAGCATAAACATTTCTGCGAGTGAGAGAGAAGGTGGTGAGGAGGAAAATCACTTATCAGTCAGGCCCTAGTTGATATCTTATTTTTGTAAGAATGGTATGTCTTGTTTATTTTGCTGATGTGAAGTAGAAAAGAGGATATGGGATCTAGAGGATGAATTGATGATGGTGAGAATGGAAGAATTCCAAATGACAAGACAAAGCAGCTCTGGAAATCTGCTTGACCAATTTGCCTGCAGCAGTCTAGCAGGTTTGATTGTCCATTAGGCTAGAAATTTCATCCTACTCTGACAAACTGAGCTTTGCTAACCAGTAAGATGCTGCATTTTTAGAAATATGAAAATCCAAGAAGAAAGAAAAATCCCAAAGGTATTTCAAACCAGGAGAAATCACCCTTCTGCAACCTATGTTGGGCTCCCCTCCCTTCCTCCCTCTCCCCCTTTTGCTGTGCCTTCTTAAGTAGCAGACACAAGGAGCAAAGAGAATAAAGGCTGTCGTTCTTATGGTCCTCAGGATAAGGAGTGCATCAAGGGCATAATTGGAGTGTGCTGCTCTCCTGTTTTTCAAAGCCTGTAGAAAGATAAGCATAAATTAGAGCAGCTCTGAAGTGGCTATCTTCATATCAGGGGCTGACAGTCCTTGCAATACTCTCTGGAAAACACTGGACCCAAGAATTTCCCATGGCAGCTTATGCTATCTTTACCTTTCCATGGCTTCCGTGGCTTCCCCCAGCACAAACACAGACAATTAAACCCAGTGCACTTAACTCACCAGCGTATGGCTGTGGTTTTGTGATTGTGAGGAAAAAAAGAGACAATAAAGAAAAAAAGGTGCTTTAAAATGCACTCCAAATACACTTTAAAAGCATAAGCACTGAATTTTGTTCCTTGGTGCTCACCAGTCTCCCAGGCCACAGCCACAGCAATGTGCAATCCATATGATTAAAGCAGCAAGCAGCAGCATACATGTGGAAGAACAGGAAGATATTTGAAAAGGTTTCGAGATGATCCTCCTATACACAGGTCTTTGAAACAGATGCAGAGGGATAGAAGCTCTTCCTGAACTGTAAGACCAAAATTAGGGTTTTACTGGGTCACATCAAAGACCCCCCTAGATTCCTATCTGGCCATCTGAAGAACAGAGCTAGTCTGTTATGGACCCTTCTCCAGATCATTCCTCCAGGCTTGCAGACTCTGCAGCTCAAGGACTTCCAGAGCCAGAGGCAATGCCCTTATATTCAACAGCCCTCGGGGAATTTTCCTGCCATGAATCACTCTCATAAAAGAGACAGTTCAGCATTTTAAGCAATGCTATGCACGCTTCTCACTACCTGGGCAAAGAAACACCTCCTTTTGTTTGTTTTGAATTCGCTGCCTGCTAATACTTTTTGAAGCCCTTTCAGTCTATCTAATGAATAGGACAGTCTTTTATTCACTTTTCTTTCTTCCACTTTTTTTTAAGTCTTTCACATAACCTTTTCAGTAACCTCTTTTCCAAGCTAAAAAGTCCTACGTACTTAGCCCTTAAGTAGAAGCTATTCAGTAAATTTTAGCACGTATTACAATTTCTATTAAACTCTATTTTTTCTTCACATTCTAGTTCATGTTTTTAGGGAAGGAGGTAAAAGAGAACCAATATAAAACACAATATCCACAACCTGTGGAAACCATGGTCTAAGTGAGGGTCTGGTATGCCCTGGAGTCTTTCTCCCACACAGAATCTGGATTGAGCCATCCCAGCCCCTGCACTGTAATTATGCTTCCAGGACCTCAACAGCCAATTATGCTTCCAGGACCTCAACAGCCAACTATTTTTAATGAAAAAACAATATACCAGTTCTTGAAGAGGTTTAACCCATCTCCCTCTTAGCTCCAAAGAACTTTCTGGTACCCTTTCCCTACAAGCCTTTGGCTCTTCCAGTGGCTGTGGTATTCTCAGTAAAGCTCTGAAGGAACTCCCAGGAAGCCTTAATACTTCTTCAGATTCAGCACCTTCTGGGTTACCCCTGTGGTACAACTGGTCTGTCTCTCCTCCAGACATCAGCCACACAGATCATGCCCCCTCCACACTTGTCTACCACCCATCCAGTATTACACTATATTATACCTATGTTACATTTCAGCATGCTTCATAACCAAGAAACATGAAAGCTTCCATGAAATCTTTTCTTTCTCTTTCCAAAAAATCTACTTGGCTACAAAGAAATTCCCACTGCTGCCCAGACCTTGCCCCCTTATGCTCTTCTTTCCATGCAAGTGCAATCACTCAATCACTGAGGCAATCTTCCTTATAAATGAGTGAGTATCTGCTGAAGGTGTTCCAAAGCATTATGGAGGGCCAGGAATTACAAAAAACAGAAAATGCAATAAAATAGTATAGACAATATATGAAAAATATTGATTGTGCACCTGGCATTAAAATATTTAAAAACTATGTTTTTTCTATGCTTAGAATTGCCCATCACCTGATTTTGGACAAAGCTTTTGTTGAATATCTTAGTTCAACTTTCTTTTTGCTGTTTGTGATCAGCTGTGTATGCTTGTGTTTGCCTTAGTGCTGTCTTTCAACAACACGGATGAAAGTCTGTCAGAGCATTAAGTACTATCACTTATTACTGTGGCTATATAAAGAGATTTGAGGGCCCTGGGTCTGTCAGGATTTTTACATTTAATTGTGTTCACCTTGAGAAGGAGAGTTACACAACTACTCCACTTCCATACAGATAGGATTTCTTGTGAGCAGGAACTAGCTCTTTGGGGGGTTCATTTGCATAAAGCCTTATTAATAAAAGCAAAATAATTTGATCAGAATACTGACATTCTAATGAAAGAAAATTTGTTCTAAGGAATGTGGATTCCACCTTGACAAATCACCTACATTCTTTCTTGTTGATTTAGCACAGTAATAAAAGACAATGGTCTGGGGTTTTGGTTTTTTTTTCTTTTTTCCACTGGGTTGTAATAATTTACAACTGATTTTTTATTTCCTTTCACATAGTACCCTGGAGCTGCCTCCAACCTTTTCCCCATAAGCAGTAAGAATTTGGATCCTTTGTTGCACAGAAATAAAGGTAATACTCATTGTCCAGTGGTGTGATAATTGATGTGAGGCCATTCAGACTCAAGGCAGCCTCTGCTGCCCTCCTCACTTTGAAGATGGGTTTCCTCTCCTGTATCACCAGCAGTTTGCACTGTCCTCTGTGAGACTGGGAATAAAAGCATCCTCCAAGGGACTGGTCTCTCCTCTCTGTCACAGAGAAACCAGGAAGTGCAGGGAAGTGTGGAACCCACAGCAAGATGGGCACAAGCACCTAAAAGACACAAGTCCTCTATGCAGCAGCTGAGAGAAAGGCAACACGCTCCCCAAGGGCCTCTTTGGAGACAAGAGGCTAAAAACGACCCCTGGCTGCCATGGATTCACAGCAGCATGGCTGGTAAGGGCACACTGATGAAAACCACCAATGTCTTTGGAAGCTGGCTTCTGCAGGACATGCAGCTGGAAGTCAGAGGGTGAGTTTTGACTCCAATGTCTAAAGATTGTAGCGAAGCTGTCCTCACTCCTTTTCACCTGCACCTACCCATACCTCACTTTTAAGAAGTCTCCATGGAATCTCCTTAAGGCACTAAACAAAGCAAAGCCTACATCATGACTCCACACCAGGCAGGGCAGAATAATTGATCACTTCCATTTGCATCACTCCTCTGTCCCATCTCTCCATCCTGTCATTGCAGGTAACAAACCTACCACCACTAAAAGCCAAAGGGTTAACAATATCGATGCATTTCAATATATCTTTGACACCCAAATGAAGAGATTTCACAGCAGGGGCAAGGATCAGAGGAAATTAAAAAGACTCCACACCTCCAAATACCAAATGCCTTCGATTTAGGGTTTATGGCAATGTCAGATTTTGGATTAAAGGTGCCTGAATCCATAAACTCTGCAGAGGAAATATTCTCACTGGCAAACAAAAGAGCCAATAGAAGAGAGCAAAAAGAGTATGCATCTGCTTCCATAGTGAAGAGATCTTGCCTCCCCGTATATTTAGGCTTGATACACCATTTCAGTAGTAAATAACAACTGTAAAATCTCAAAAGTATACTGCTCAGACAGGAACTTGCATTCTACATGAGGGAAAACCATATTCAGCTCTTAAACAATTGAGTATGGAATTGTTCCATAACATTGAATCCACACTGTTGAAAACAAGTTAATCTCACAAACAAAAGGCAAGGCTATAGGAAAGAAACTCATCCCTGTGCTGTTAGTAATGATAAATGTATGTGCTCTCAGCCTTGGCAATACAATGCACTTTCCCCAGATGAGTAATATGCTCAAACAACCAGCCTTGGAGACAGGAAATGGACAATTTATTTCATCTTTATTTAATGGTCAGCAAACAACATATTACAATTAAAGCAGGTCCCATGACATGCACAAGGATTTTAATCTTATGGGCCTACGCTGTAAAGCAAGAAATTTCTGGGGAAGATCATTAGTAGAAATGACCTTTTACAAACTAATTCAAATATATGTGCACTGGCTAAGACTACAGCTTGGAACACAAGCTCTTGCAAGGGATTAAGAAACTCCTCTGCTCCATACTTTCCTCCTGTAGATTATGAAGATGCAGAATAAAAGATGTCCCCTCCCTTTACAGATCTTGTAGACAGCCAAGAATGGGAACAGGTGAAGAAGTCTTCAAACCGACTGGCCAATAACATGAGATTCTTTACTGCTCATTCAGGGCAGCAGCAAATTGCTTCCCAGGTGCCTAAATATAATAATTACTCTTTCTGGGGGATGATGCTGAAGGCCATGGATGCATGCTCACAAGACTACAGATTATGTCCATACAAAGGGCAGAAAAGAGAAGAGAGCCACCAGGTCATGAGACCTCCTGACTGCTCACTAACTGCTCTATTCTGTAGAATTTGCAGATTCATAATTTTTAAAATGTTTCTTACAGGCAAAACTTCAGAAAGGTCCAAGGCACTCTTCACAGGAGTCTCAGATTGGGGGCGGTTTTGGTCATCAGCTTCTCTTTCATGGGAAAAGTTAGGAAATAAGGATCCTCTTGGGTTTCCACCACGAACAGTGAAAGTATATGGAGAAACACTAAACATACTCATTTGTTTGTTACAGGTGAAAAATATCCAGGTTTTGTGGAAGTAGAAAAAAAGCCAAAACCAGTATTAAAAAAATCCCAAAACAGTTACTTAATTTAATTTTTTCTGCCAATGGAAACCAGACACTTTCTGAGATTGATTGTTTTTTGCATTGATATGCATTAAGACAAACTGAAGCATATCCAGTGCTGGTGCAGAACAACTGGTCTTTCAAAATCACACAGAAACTAAAAAGGTACCTTGGGTTTATGTCCTTTGATTTCCAGTTTGTTGCAAGTTTTCAGTTTTAGTCAGATACCAGTGCTGCATAACAATGAAGACTGCCTGCACAAAATAGAGTTAATGATATTTGCAGCAGGAAAGAACCCAGTAGCAAAATTCCAATCTCCTCTAAGGATTTCAGTTCTTCATTAGGACTTCAGTGCTGGGTCACAACTAGTTAAAGAGAAAGTAGACCTCATCACTCTAGTGACTGTTTTCATTTAGCTCTTTTCCACAACACTCAACAAATACCCCAAAAAAACAAAAAACGTGTTTGATATCACTCAGACATTCCTCAGTCCAACAGACTACATGCTTAAATTTCTGATGTCTCCAATGTCTCCAAGCCAGTCAGACAGTCAGATGCAATCTGGAAGCTATGTAGTCCTATTAGTCTGGCACAGAGCTTGAACTAATTATGTAGAGACACAGCAGTTTTGTGATTTCCAAATACAGATGGAGAATCTTCAGTTGGCTCAAGGCTGCACCTACTGACCCTTCTGCACATTGTAAGATACCTAGAAAAGTGGGAAGTATTGCAACATATACAAATAGCAGACTAGAATATGAGTTTGAATGGCTCCATATTGTGCAGAAACATAAAAGCAAATATCTCACCTGGCAAGGGGTTTGCATTTTTTAGTGAAATACTCATAGGAACAACAGACTGGACCTGTTTTCCAGGAGTCTAAGGAACAGGCCAGCAGTTATATTTAGTCTTGGTACTATTAAACCAGTAAAGTCTCCTTTATGTTTTTCCCCTAGCCTCACACTGATTTTCTCATTTCCTGAAGTCCAGCTGAATTCAAACTTTTATTACATATGCCATGCTGCAACAATCTGATTTTTATGGAAGACCTTTCACATGCACACAGAAAGGCAGACTACACACACAATTATGCTGCAGTTGCTGTATACTGGGAGAGGATTCAGTTCCACGTGGATGTGCTCACTTGGTCTTCCTTTGCAGTCAACTGATAGACATTTTTTGGTGCACAAACTGGAGTTTCTGCACCAAAGCAAGATGATTAAAATTAGCCAGATGAATTAAAGCTCAGAAGCACCTTCTTTCTCTTCTAGAGTGTACATAGACATCTATTTCAGACACAATCATAATGCTGCAAGAATTCAAAGCTAGGATAATGAGTCCCTAACCTAATATTTTAGCCTAAGTATTTTTGTAAGTAATTTACACTCTTTATAGGGCTACTGGTTATCAGTTTGACTCCATCTCATAAATACATGACCCATTCCACCTCCCTCTGATATCAAGTATGCTAAGTATAAGAAAGGTAATTTGTGAGTAGGTTT